>KZ807927.1:185920-197283 GCA_000696205.2 Oncopeltus fasciatus
ACATGAGGATAAAACACAATTTATTAATAAGATATAGCATATTTTCATTCTTTGGATGTTAGGAGATAATAATTCAATGAATTAATAATTTTTAATTTTACATAGAATTGATAAGCTCATTCATGAATATTCATTACCCTTAATCATCTGAAATTCCCACATTAGATCTGTACTTCAAGTAAGTGAATTTTCTTGTTGACTTATGTTCTCTCATTTCTTACACTTTCTTAAGTATAAGTTTAATGCAATTTTTTTTTCTTCTGTAAATAAATAAAACCATACCATTCTAAAATTAATTGAAAATTAAATATAGTAGTTTCACGTATTTTTCCAGTTAAAGTGTTTTTTTTGTTTTTTTTAGTATGGTTATCGTTTCTTACATTAGTCACTTTGAAATCAGCTGAATTTATTCTTCCTAAGTATTAAATATTACATTTTTTATACAAAATAGCAAAGATAAATAACTATATAAAGTTTAACATATTTGCAAATATTGTTAGTTAATGTAGTTTACGGTTATACTATCAAAATATGTTTTCACTCAAAAATTGTACTTCAATAATTTCAATGTGACATGTAACTTTGTCTTATTATTTATTAAGGATTTGATTTTAAATGAAATAATTATCAGTATGTACATGATTTTTTATTTACTCTTGCTCTATTTAAGACTGTTTTTGTTTAGGGTCCAATCATTAAAAATTTGTATTTATTGTTATAATATGGCATCATAAACACAATGGTTTTGCACAAGTTGTATACAATCCATATAAATAAAAAGAAAAGCAATAATCCTCCAGTTGCTTTCTAATATTTAGTTAATAAATTACTAAAAAAATAAGTTTACTTATGAAGTAAGGGGCAAGTGTGCTAATATCATAAAATTATACCTATATAACCCAAATTTTTAAACTCATTGTTTGATATAACAAGGTTGATAAATAATAACAAAAAAAGAAGAGGACGATCTAGCAGAATATGTTTCAAGACAACTAACTAGATCAAGATCAGGGCATCGACTTGTACGTGATGTGGAAACAGGAAATCTTACTTCCAAGAATATCAAAAATGCAAAAGAGGAGAAAATGAATATTTTGGANCAATTTATTGTTGATTATTATACTCATCTGAAATGTCAACTGGGGGATTAGAAACACGATTGAATTAAAGATGAAAGGTATATTATGATAAAGTGAAATTCAAAATTCAAAAGGTATAATTGGCTTAGCAATTATAGACTTATTTCTTATAACTGTCCGATTAATTGTAAAGTTTCTTGTGAATTCTTTAGATCTCTATGCTTTTATAAAATGAATTTTAAAATGTTGATTGAAATCTTTAATCAAAAATCATACCTGATCAGTTATGATGAATAAACCAGTTTTATTTAGTGGTGAAAACTTAGAAAGATCAATTTAAAGTTAAAGTTGCTTGATTAAAATTACTGCTTTAACTGTATAGTAAATTCAGTACAAATTGAATCTTGCCCATTCGACTAAATGATTTTCTAAGTCCTCTTATGGAATTATTTTTTATCTTTCAAAAGTCATGATGAGGAAACAATTCTTCTTTATTCTGAAGTGAGGACTCGAAGTCACATTTTTAATTTTTTGGTAGGATAACTATGTGTATACCACTAATTCATAATCCTGAGGAGTCACCTAGCCACTTGACTGTTATAAAAATAATAATAAAATTAAGTTATCAATATGATTTAATCACTCTGTAAATTTTGATCACCCTTAAAACAAATCTGCAATATTCATGTCTTCAACGGTCTACCAGCAAGCAATCAACGGTCAGCAAAATCATTTGAAAAATATTATACATTTGTATAAAATCATGTTTATGACTAATATACATACACACACACACACACACACACACACACAATAATCTATGATAAATATAAATGGTTTAATACAAATCAGTTTAAGAAAAGTACTTCAAATAATTATCTCATAATATTAATAGTTTTTGTTTGTGCACACTTTATTGGCCAATTATTAAATTCTTAGTCTGAACTACATAATGTATTAGTCGCTTGTGATAATTTCAAGATTACATCCAAATTGCCTTATTGTTTATCAATGCTAAGAATTATGCTTAACTTAAGAATATAAGCTAAAGGAATTGTATTTAGATATAATAAAAATGCAATTTATGACTCATTAGTGTCAAACAGCTTTATTAATAGAATTAAAGTACAACATAAATATAATTAGTATTATATTTAACTTTATTCAGAGATTGGAAAGTTCATTTTGATAGTGTAGTTTTTATTTTTAATTTTGCTGTTTGCATTCAATGCTATTAAATGCCTTTTGAAATTATAACAGAAACAATCATTATCATAAATTTTATAAATAGTATTATATAATGTTTGACCACAACGCAGCTCAAAGCTAAACAAATTTTGATTATATTTAATAAAAAGAGGTCTACGCATAAGGTATTATAAAGGATATATTAGCAAGCATTTTACAAGAAATAATATTATGAGAATAAGAGAACAAATGTATTTTTGGAACTAATTATTGCATCTTGTGATAAGTTCCTTAACTGATTTAAACAGCTATTTAAGCTTTATAATAAATTTTTAGGATTACTTAATAGAACCAAGTAGTATATAGAGTAATGATACATTTTTTTGCATATGAATAGACTCCAAGTAAGTTACTAAGATGATTTGGCATTTTCGATAATTAAATGATTATTTTAATTCAATTATTCTTTGTAAATAATATCATTGAATAAATTAATTTTCAAATAGAATTGCAAGGGAGTGTTTAGACAGATATTATATAATATCAATTTTAATGTGCAGAGTATGGATAAAGTAAAAGTAAGTAATACATTGTCTCATAAATAAATCATTAAATATTAATATTCAAATTTGTGACTTTTGAATGGTTAGTTATTACCATTAATAAACTCCAAATTAATTTACTTCAGTAAAAAAATTTAAAAAAAAGTTAAGTTCAACATTTTATTGGGCAAGCTTTCTTCAGCTCCAGACATTATCTACATTGTCAGCCCTGTTCATGAATGAATATTGCTTTTAAAAAAATAAAAGGGCATTTACTAGCTCGTTTCCAGCTTCCCCATGTAGAATATAGGGCCTCATGGGATACTTGAATTAATTAACTAGGAAAATACATGAGGATAAAATAAGAGTGGAATAAGATGATATTAGTTATCTAGATGTTGGTTTACATAATTACAATTTGATACCTGAGTGTTCATATTGCTTCTTAAGAAGTAATTATTCACTAAATATTGTACAACTAAGGATCATGAAGTAAAATAAAATTGTTTATATATAAAAAATTCGAATAATGAAGTGCAAAGAGAAAGGAGAATTCCTTATTACTCCTCTAGAAAATATCCAGTTTACAGTCAAGCGGGTATTGCTTAGAGAAGAAGCAACTCTCATAATAATTAGGTATTGTATTAAATAGGCTATTTGACCTTTATATGAAATAACTCAAGTTTTTTTTTTAATTTCATTAGAATATATGGAGGAAAGCATGAAATTTAAATGTATACTGAAGCCCAATTAAAAATAAAGCTGTATTAGTTCTGCCTTGGACATTGCATCCAAAGCATGCATTTTTAATTGCAGTCAGTTTCATTTTTATTATTTTATGACAAATACTAGTAAAAGTAGGTAGATGGTTGTTTCAGGAGTTAAATTTTAAGACATATTCACCCAAATTTAAATAGGTACTTTGTATTTTATTTTTCTCCTCCCTAGCATCCACATAGAAACATAGAGGAGATGCTTTAACTAGATACTTACGTTATTATAAATTCCTATAGTATTGGGCAGAATTTAATTTCTTAATGAGAGCTTGGCTAGGGTAAAACTAGTATAACAAAGCTCTTAATTAATATTTCATCAAGCTTTTTCAAGAAGTGTTCATTAGAGCATGCATGATTAGTCTTCCATAACAATTACATGATGTTATCAACTTCGAAAATTTATGAATATCTTGAGAGTGATTGGACTTTTGAAGAGAAAAACACTTATTCCTTTGATTTACTCCAATACCAATAAGTTCTGTTAAACATTACACTTTTAAATCCTACATTTCAAAAAGCAAGAAGTATGTGAAGTTGCTAGAATTAAAATGGAAGCTATAAGCAAAGAGAACCTTCCTGGTTTTGGTGGTGATGCCATAGTTTTAACAAGTAAATTGCCCTATGTCCATCTGAGAAAAAATTCAGCCAAACCCCCAGTTATTTTGGGTGTCCTATGCTATTTTTGAACTAAATATTAAAATTGGATTGAACAATACCCATATTTTTGGTTATAAAAGAGAGAGAGAGAGAGAGAGTGTGTCACACCTCCGTCACAGAAGGAGTGAACTAATTTATAATCATCAGTTTTCTTAAGGATTCTTTTTAAAAAATTTAAGAAATAAAATCTACAGTTTCTCTGAAGTGGAACAAGAGAAAGATAGCTTTCCAATTAAAATTTGCAGTAATTAAATTTTGAAATCAACATTGGAAATTGGAAACAATAAGTGCATATTATTTTGGGGGCTATTAACACTCATTAAATTTGAATAAAATTAAAAAATAAATCATTTCAAGCAAAGTAAAATTTAAGAAATACAGGTGAGAGAAAGAGTTTAGTTAAGATTAGAAAAGATTACAATGAGTACATTTTTTTTCTTTCTTTTCGAGTGTTCAATACACTCTTTCTCCCACCTATTCTTCTTTATTATATATATCGCAGCCACGAGTGTTTCATTTTTAACACAATATAACTTATCGCACACTATACGCAANCATCCTATATATATATATATATTAATTGGTTAGGCACTAGTAATTATTGTTCAATAAATTACTAATTTCCTCAAAAAAATTTGTATTAATTTTTTAGCAGCTAAAAGTACCGAAGTAGACTATTATTGAGGATGGGAGATTAAATTACATTAAATTTATCCATTTCAGAGGATTATTATTCATGATTGTATATTTCAAAGTGAAAATATATTAAAAGTACAAATAAAACTTGATATAATCAAATTAGGCCTTAAAAAATTCTAATAAGGCCTAGAGGAATATTAGAATTTTAGTAACAGATATCATAAAATATTAAATCATAATATAACAAGAAGTGTAATCATTAAACTTCAAATGACTATTCCCTTTATGACTTAACAATTTAGTTTTCTAAAATTAATTTTTCATAGTGATCAGTAGATTAATTACATTTACTAAAAAAATGTATCTTTTTACATATTCTCTGTATCTTATTCTTAGAAGTCAGCACAAAATTTTTTTTCTCTATACTCTTGCACAATATTCTAAACATATTAATAAGAATTTTACTTTTATTATTGTATACTTTATTTATTAATTTTTGTATGTTTAAAACAATATCAGGAATGATGTCAGGAATGATTAAAACAATATTGAAGTAAATAAAAATGTAATGTTTGCCTTATTCATTTTCAAGTTTGAAGATTTTTGGACTATTGAAATCATGTTAACTTTATATAAAGAAAAGAAAAGTTTAATGTAAAGGCCTTAAAATTTTTCCAATTTTTTCATTAGTTATAATATTTTCTATGCTATCAAACATTGCCTTTCAACTGAAAAAATTATTTTTCTAATGTGTTATGGTTTTTTTAAAGTAAATAAACTTCTTCTACCTGTTTATAATATCATGTANTTCTATTATTCAGTTTTAACTTATTTTTATTTAAATTAATTAAAAATACAGCCGCCTCACACTTGGCTGGTAAAATCAATATTAAATACTTTTAATAACAATATATTTGGTTTTTATTACTTGTATGTGATGTGATTTGTAATAATAAATTACACCCAAAATCATTCATCAAAATTAATTTTTCTTTTCCTACTTAAATGTATAACAAACTATTATGACAATTTGTATAATAATATTATATGAATTATTTCTATTATAGCATATTATCAATGAAATGTGGAGTTTACAAAGGCTTTTATAAAGAAAAAGAAAATGGGAATATATCATGTTTGTGCATTCCTGACAAAAATTTTAATAGAGTAAATGTGTTATTGAAGTTTATTTCCTTATTAATTAGGAAAATTTATTTTAATAAACTGATACAATTTTAATCTGTTTCATAATATAGGTTTAAAATTAAAATTGATTTATATTAAAGTCAATTAAGTATTTAAGTGTTTCAGAAATAAGTTTCATATGTGATATTATATTGCTTCATGCTGAACTTGCTTACCCATTTAAAAGACTGACATTCTATCACTTTCAAGAATATATATTGCATTATCTATACTTCAATATGAATGTTTTGTATATTTAATTTATAGTAATATAGCACCAAACTATAACATTGTCTCTACTTTAATGTTTTACTGAAGTTAAATAACTATAATATTTTGTTATAGCTTTCAATTAAACTTTATTGCAAGATTATTTTTCTTATATTTATAAAAACAATTTGTGAATGAAAATACAAGCATTATTTTTTATGTCATTGTAACAATTTTAATTTTGTTGTTAGACCACATAATGTCAAACTATTTGCACAAGTTTAGTTAGTTTTGTACAGTTTTGTAATAAGCTTTTCAATCATTAAATATGAAATATTAATCTTTTGACTGTGTATTTTATTTCATTATCCTATTTACCCTCTAGAATTAAGGTAACGTGAATAACTGCATAGGACAATTAAATAATGTATGTCATTTATAAGTTTATGTTCCACTTGTTGGTATACAACTAGCAATGTGTCATTTTTCTAGTTGCATCCCAATGAATGGTACCTTTAGCTCTTGTGAAGAGTGATCAATGAATTGAAAAACTGCATTAAATCTATTATTTCTACCTATTTACCCCCTAAGATAACAGATTTGATATAGAGAAGCTAGTGTAATAAAAAAATTTATTTATATTGACCGAGGTCACTTAGAGTCGTAGAATGAAAATTTATTTCTACAGATTCCAAGATCTCAATATGAAGCCAATATAGCCTTCTTCTACCACGTAATTCTGATGTGGAACCCTAATACTCACAAGGCCAATATTCCTGTTCTCCCTCAAAATAAAATTTCAAATAACAGTATTGAAAAGTAGTGAAACCTCAGTTCATAAGCAACACATGCATGATATAATTATTGTCATACAACTATCGAAATCAACTACATATAAAATAATGTTTGTCAATTCCCGTTGTGTGATTTTCTGTTGCCACCAATGTTGGAATAGAGACCTGATTCTAGAGTCACTTAAACAATATTGTCAGTTGTCATAAATGCATGTAATCTCCCTTCATATGCTTAAAACACATATGCTTAAAAGACTTACTTCATATGAGTCTCGTGTCATTTAGACAAATTTTCGTTCAAGGAGCTTTCCTCTTTCCTTTCGTGCTTTCGATTAGGGTACTCATGTCTTCCAATTCATCTCCAAATTACTTCTGATCCGATCATCTTACCTTTATGGAGCTCTTCAAATTTGCTCCTGGTAATTTTCTTTTTCTATGGGTTGCTTAGCCCTCAGCTTTCTTCTGTCTCCGATCTTCAACTTTGTTAGATTGAGCTAATTACATCAGAGATTTTCTTCTTTCACCTATATTCATCCTTTTTCCCTATCTCATTTTTACATTCCTCGACAGTGAAGCATTTGTAAGTATAATTTTCACATCTTTACTATTTCTTATTTATTTTTTATTTTTATCCTCTCTTTCTCTACATTATAAATTTACTGACCCCCCTCCCCCCATTTTATATCTTCTATTTACAGTTCAACTTATCTACCAATGGAAATTTAAATTTTATTTCCTCAGGATTAATAACCAGAGATAATTTTAAGTATTATAAATAATAAGCATTATTTAAAAAATTTACAATTATTAAGTTCAATTAAGTATTTCGTAACACAAATTATTACTTTGATATTACAACTGAAACCTTTGTTCTCCTCTAAAGCACCCTACTCATCATACAATTTCAGTAAGAAATAAATTTATTACGTAAATTACAAGAAAATCCAAAATACCGAAGAATGGTTTTATACTTAAGTATAAGAGGACCTGTCCAATCTTCAAAGTTGCAGTCTTAAATATTTTCCCTCGGAAAAATATTTAATGAAAATAATGTAGAACATTAGAAATTTAAATTTTACACAGGTTTTATAAATTTTCTCCTGATTAAAAATATCGAAATTTTAAGGATTTTTATATTTCTTCTTTCCCTAATCCCTACCCCAACTTTCAGCCATAAAAGAACTCATCCAACGGTTTACAAAATGATTAAAAGCCGAATATATTGTCTTTATGTTAAAAATTTGAACGCTGAAGAGCTTAGAGACTATATTATCATGGGTTGGTAACCAATATAAGACTAGCTCTCTGTCTAAAATTCAAAAAATCATTCAAATTTATTTATCTTTTATTGCTTCTTTGGTGTCTTTCTACTTCTTCAATTTCGAAGGGGTCGAGTGGGGATGAAAATCAAACTGAAAAAACAGTCAATTTCTTCGTTTGTCTTAGTGATATTAAACAATTGGTAGAGCGTAGTTTGTGTAATTTATAATTTTCTGACAGATAATAACGACTTATATCTCTTCTCGATCTCAGCTAATTCAAGGTTGACGTTGTATATTGAAATGAGATTCAAAATATATCTTTTGTTTACATGACATGGAAAGTTCAAATTAATTTATTTTAAGTTAATTGTAATATTATATTACTTTCATGGAAAAAATAGAAATATGGACACATGTGACGTCATTATTTCGTTATTTTACAATATTTCACTTGTACTTGCATGAAGAAAAGAAAAAAGATTTTTCTGCGGCAATAATTAAATAAAAATAAAATATTTAGCATTGAACTAGACCCTCCTATATGGTATGATGGACTAAGGGGAGTTTGTTTGTTTTTACAGACGAGGCAGCCATGATCGGAGCAATGCCAGCAGTGGCAGTTCGCCACGAAAGGCGGCGGCAGGAGAAGAGGACCAAGAGGCCCAGCCTCCTCTACCTTCAATCTCCCCACAGCAGGTCTGCTACCCCGAGCCCACTCCAGAGTCCTCCAGCCTCACAGCAGTTCCCACCGGAGATTTATGTCTGCGGAAAGGTTAGTACTACATACTCTCCTGGAAAGCTTCCAGGATAATGTATATCATGATTGAATGTTCTATCCGGTTGAGCCGAGCCATTCTCATCGTACTATTCGAGCATTCGCTTCAGGTAATAGGTGTCGTTAGAAAGAGAAGAGAGAAAGAGAAAAATGAACCACGGTCAGACCCTTGACAGGGTCGACACACCTCGAAGGGGCCCTATGGAAATATAAGAAGCGGTTTACTGCCATCAGTTGTAGATATTCTTTTAATATGTTCTTCAGCCAAAACAGAAGCAACAGCTACTCAAGCACTAGTACTGGTTAACAAGAACTACCAGTACTGGTCAGAAAGAACAGGAAGATGTGTATTACGGTAAGTATACAAGACATGATCTATGCATTTATCCATCTCTCTACTTCTTATTTCCTACTTCAACTCTAACAACCAAACCACTAATCAAAACCAATCGGACAATAAATTTTGTACCACTTTCTTTTCTACTAGCTTTGCATCCTTAGATGTATATCTTTAAATAGTTAAAATATTGTTTTCGCCCCTGAAGTTGCGCCCAAGGACATCAAACTAGAAATGTGAGTGTTTATAAAATTATGTTTCATGTTCATTGGTCTCTTGTTTTTCATTGTCAGACAGAATTGTATTGTTTTCGGGTCCTTTGTGGTTGTATGGGCTATGTTTTTACGTGTGTTTTTATGAGAGGGGAGAAGATAGAGTAAGAAGCAGGAGGGAGAGAGAGAAAGAGGGAGGGAGAGAGATTGAGAGGGAAGGAGTGAGAGAGAGTGATTGAGTGATTCTGAAAGAAATTTTAACCAATGGCTACTATAATGGATTAAGAGCATGATAGTAATGTCGCAGGATTCTTAAAAGCTGAACATATTATTAAGCTTAAATAATGAACTAATAATTCACTACATTATAAATAAACATTACACGCTTTCTTTTATTACTCTTTTAGCTTAAACACTTCATTATATATGTGTGTGTGTGTGTGTGTGTGTGTGTGTGTGTGTGTGTGTGTGTGTGTGTGTGTGTGTGTGCGTGCGTGCGTGCGTGTGTGTGTGTGTTATATAATAGTAAATATGAAAATATTTCTCTTGGACCTCTTCTAAATGCAATGTCCTCCTGACCGGTTTCAACCATTGACGAATTCATCCAAAGTTGAAAAAAGAGCTTTAATACCAAATTTAGTTTCTTCTTATATCAAGCTAAAAACGCTGAAGCTCTTGAAAACACATATTCTTGTTCTTGGATGAGAGTGTTTCTGCGCGCAACTCGTAAATATTTTCTTTGCCTATTTCTAACATACCTCTTTGGTCACTATCAAGATGAACTTCAATGAACCTCCTTGGATTGAACTATAACTGTTTTCAACTAATTAGTTTCTCGCAATTTTCTTTACTTTCTTGTATCTGTTATTTTTTATTTATTGTTTTTATTTCATTCTATTGCTTTTACATTTTGAGAATTTGCCAAGAATTTTATTTTATTTTTACGCAGGTAGATTCTATTTTTATTTTGGGCATATTTTTAAAATTATCATAATTTTTTCTCCTCATTAAATGATCTTTCAAGGTTTTATGATTGTAAATTTAATTGAATAGTCTTAAACAATTACAACTGAATTATAAATCACTTATATACTCTGTAACTTTATTTTAATTATTGTTTTCTTGAACTTCCATTAGTTAACTGTGATAAGAGTTTCCATTTACCCAAAATTTTCCCCACCAAAAAATGTTAGTTATATATAATATAAAGTCAGGAACCCTGCAGCCTCCATCCACTCAGGATGGTTTACTATTGAAGAATAACCTCATATCTTGGCTCCTGTGCTATTTTAATTTTGCATCATAAGACATAACCCCAAGTGATTGAAAGAGAAGTTACATGAAATATAAAATATGTTCGGTTAGGTCATACAATTTTATTTACTAATCTAAAATATGCTAATTATCAAGATGTCTATGACTGAAGTTATGAGATCTTACAAACTCACTTTTATTATTGCTATTTCTGATCATTGATGAGGCACTACCCATCCTTAAAATATAATTATATTAATAATTGCTCCTAGCATATAATTTATTGTGACATTACATTTCGCGAAACATGTTTTCTGATGAATATCAGTAGATTATTAGAAAATGTACTCAAAATTATAATTTTTTTGTTTCTGTTTGCCTGCTTTATTGAATGGCTTAAGATTCAAATCATTAGCATTTAACAAAGGAAGAATTAAGAAATGAAATATGTAT
>KZ807927.1:197722-208023 GCA_000696205.2 Oncopeltus fasciatus
CAATATATATATATATATAGACACACTCACACTCACGATTGAGACATTTGGTTAGTCCTAGTGCAAATCCTTATGAGCCCATGACCCACATAGGCAGTTGAATAGTTTTAACAATGCTTGTTATTGAGTGAAGTAGATACCATTTGTTGATTAGAATTACATAATTTGGATCAAACAATATTATTTGATATAAATAATCTCAATTTGTTACTTAAGTTAAACCAAGTACATTTTCTGAAGATAATTTCAATTATTACCAGTAATGTGTTGTTTAGCGTCAAATAATTAAAACAATAATTTAATATTCATTTTTAATATGTTATTTATTTATAATTTAAAACCATTTTTTTAGTTGTATTAAAACATTTACATTATTATTTTCATAAGTTTTTGCTAATTGTGGCAAACCAATTTCTGTATATGCTTATTTTAGCATTTTCTTTACTTTTCTTACTATTTTATTTTTTTAATAGAATAAACTTAATTGAGTTATTGAAATTAACCTTTGAATCATATAAAATAAACCATAAATGAATCAGGACTGCAAGACCGCTTATACCATCCTCAATTCCATTAATTTATTTACATCAACGTACAGAATACAATCCAAGTATATAGTACGTAATACATTTGTATGCTTTTATTTTCATTGATTATTATTTAAATTATTCTTATTCTTCTAATTTTCTCATTGCTTTCCTTGCCTCTTCCTTGGTCTTGTTCAATTAACTTAATGATTAATTCAAATTTTATTGATAATTTCAGTGATGCCTAGATTATGGACTTTATTGTATACTATTCATCTGAAACATAAAGTTTAGTAAATTAAAATGGTATGTTTTCAATTTGCTTTTTTGTTTTTCATATGCAGTATTATCATGTACTTGAAAAATGTACTATTTTTTTAAAAAAGCTAACTCTTTAACTAATTATATTTCTACAACCAAAACCTGATACATTTTGTGTTGGTTTCTAAAAAATATTTTTGTTGCTTGGTTTTAAATTGATTTTCAGTTACTGTTTTTTAGATATAACTAAATTTATTTGCTCTTATTATTGTATCAAAATTGATTTTTCCGACACCAAAGTTTTTATCTGCTTTGGGACATCAATATGATTTATTTGGATTTTTTTTTATTGATCTACCATTTCTACTGGGGGTTGGGGGAAGCAAAAATGCTTTAAAAACCGCAATGAATTCATCTTGAACTATATCATAGTGATGGATTCATACATGGATAGTTGATAGGCACTGGGAAAGACTAAGATTTTCTCCATTGATTTTTTATTAACAAATAGTTATAAGCACTACAGTACTAGCATGCTGTTTTCAATAACTTCAGACTTTGAGCAAAAAAAAAAAAAATTTAATCGTCAACTGGTTAGTTGAATGTAATATAATCAACCGTGTAGTTAAATGAATTGAATATAGTATTACAGGGGGGAAAAAAATGCTTTCTTTGTAGTTTATTTTGCTTGTTATTTTTTCTTTCTATGAAAATTAATTACTTTTTTCTGGCATTTAGTTTAATGCAATAATGCTTTGTTTATATTTTAATAACAAAATAACTGAAAAGCTGTCGATTTGACATTTGTAAATAGTGGAATTTAAAAAATATGGAATTGTAAAAACACTATTGTGTCAGTATATGAGTAACACAGCTTTAAATTATTTTTAGTTTATCAGTTAAGAAGTAAGGAAGTAGTTATTAGGAAACCATTTAAGTAGCATAATTCATGCTCTTTACTTATTTCTGAAAAAATATGTTACCATTGATAACTCTGGTCCAGCAAGGCCAGCCAGCGACACTACTGAAACTTCTGAGAGTTTAGTTGATTGTTATTTTTGGAATTAATTTTTTATACAGCCTTACATGTTCTCTTGGTTGTAAAATCCTTGATTTTAAAATACTATAAATTAATACTTTCATTGTCTACAATATATTCCTATGTTTTCTTTAAGTTGAGCATATGCTTGGGGTTATCAGACTAAAACACTAGGCTTCAGGTTCTTTTTAATCTACTTACATTATATTTCAAAAGTGGCTATTATATATAAAATAACAACGTTATTGTAGAAATCAATTCCTTCTAGTCATTTATTTAAGTATAATTTCATTTTGTTTTCATAATTAACTGATCTGTTTTATTCTTAATCTTAAACTTAATCTATGTTCCATAATTTAAATAAGTGTCATATACTAAAGTTTTAGCGCATGACACATTTTATATTTAATAAAATTTTAAGTTTCAGCAGGTTAGCATTGTTTGGAGTTAGTATTTCTGAATGTTTGGTTTTTAAAGAGCTCTAATTATATTAACTTAGCTTATTCATTATCTGTATTGTGTTTTATAGTAAAATATATCTATGTTGCTACTTCTTGTTTCTTTATTTTCCCAATTTCTTGCTGACAATTTTCAATCAGTTTTGTACATAATTGGATTGGCTTATTTTGGCATGATTTAACTTTAAACCACTGTTTAAACACATTTTAAGCTTGTAAAATTGTAATTTTGTTTTGAAATTTTGATATTAACATTATTTGGAATAAATAAAAAGAGGTTGATTAAGATTGTTCAATATGAGACCAGGAGTAATGGCTTTTGTCTGGTCAAGCCTAGCATGTATTGAACCTGATAGTATAATGGAGAAACCAGAAAATACTCTTTCTACAATTCAATTCATAAATTCACTTAAAGAGGTAAAATTCACATATAAAGAGTTATCAAATGAGATTTAAATCAGAGGCAGTTACTCTCTACACTATAAACAAAAAAGTAGTATTTTGTTTGACTTGAAATTTATTGTTAAGCAAGGATTGTGTTTGAATGATTTTAATGGAGAATAAACTACAGGACTGTAAGAAAGTGGTTTAGCGAAATCATCTGACTTCAAAGGAAAGAGTAAGGACAGATAAGATTAAAAAAATATATCCCTAATTCTTTTACTCTTAATCAAGATTTGTATGGGTTGGCTTTCATTGAAAAATAAAAGTTTTGATAATTTCTTTGGCTTGGAGAGTAAAGTGATAGCTGTATATAGCTCCTCATTCTTTCCCTTCTATTTTCACAGCTGAATTATGTACAATCATTAATTCAGAAAGCTGTTCTGAAGTAAGCCTTTATGCTACTAATGTCTCCCAAAAGTACTAAAGAATTAATAATATATTATTTAATTCTATTAAATTCTCTCTGATTTAGCAAATGAGATTACCTTTGGTTGTCATAGATTTTTCTTACATTATAATAATCTGGTAAAAGTTGAATGACAATTGTAAGGGAAGTTATAGAAGCTGTCATGTATAGGAACAATGTTTTTTTTATATAAAATAAAATACTTTAATTGATCTATAGTATTTATCAGTACATATATATAGACACACTCACACTCACGATTGAGACATTTGGTTAGTCCTAGTGCAAATCTTTATGAGCCAGAAGAGGACCAAGAGGCCCAGCCTCCTCTACCTTCAATCTCCCCACAGCAGGTCTGCTACCCCGAGCCCACTCCAGAGTCCTCCAGCCTCACAGCAGTNAATAAATAAAACTATATAAGTATGATGAAAAATACTTTGAAAGCATATTTTAATTATGTATTAGTTAATTAAGCCAATGGGAAAGATACTTTTTTAAATTATTAATATTTGATTCTAATTGAATAAAGCTGAAAGCAAGAAAAAACCTGACCTGATGACTGGAAATTCATGTACATTAAATGATATTTTAGTTGATTTGAGATTTGTAATCAATTTAGCATTCTTAAGATTATTCAGTGTAATAATATTGTATTTTTTTTAAATATTAAGGATCCTTACCCATGCTGTAGCAGAATTTTATATTTCTTTATTGTAAGGATAAGACAAATAGATGTAATGTTTGCCTAGTTTGTTATAAACTCATGAGGAAAATATTTTAAAGGGGCTTCAGAGGATCAATTAATATACAACATAGCATATCATGGCTTAACTCATTTGCTTTTATAAGGAGTATTGTCTTTTCAAGCCTTCACCACGTATTTAAAAATTTTGCTAGATTTGAACATTTTCTAATGTTTTTATTTTCCTTCTTAAAATATCACCCATGTACCTCTCTTAAGAATTTAACTGATAATTATTTGATCATACTTTTGTGCAACCCTGCTTGTTAACTTTCTAGTTTTCTTCTTTGTATTTCTTTTCTTTATTTGTCCTCATCTTCTATTGTTCTTTTAAACAATATACTAACTTATTTTACTCTGATTTATTTATATTTCTTTGAAAGGATGCTAAAGATTTGACCATGTATTACATTGCTCTTACAAATATTTGTCAGCATTTGCTACACAACTAATATTTTTTTAAAATTTAATTGGCCCATAGAAAGCCATTCCTAATATATTCATCCTACCTAACTTGTTATTATTAGTTTTACAAAAAGCAGAATGTAATTTGTTTAAAAAGTAATTACTTATATTCTATCAATTTTACAAAAGAAAAAAACATGGAAAAATGACTTTGAGGGATGCAATGGCCACCTTATTTTTAAAATATAGAAACCAAATTCTGTACTTAGACTTTCTATTGCAAGGTATGGAATACATTCATTTTTTAATGAAACCCTACGAAGAGGAGAGGGGGTTTAGAGAATGGCCAGAATTTAATAGTGGTACAAAAAGTTTTATTCATCATAATATGCTTAAATTTAATTTGTAGCATTTTTATTAAAAAAATTGTTTATTATGGTAGACATTTATGAATGGAATTATGGAGGTTCAGCACTTCCCTCATGAACATTCTTGAGCCAGACATAGTAATCTCACCTTTTACCATACATTTCTGTCTCTGGTTTGTAAGATCAATTAAGTCATTTTCTCTAATTTATGTCCATCTTTAATAAAAGATGAAATCTTAGTTAACACAGCTCCAGTGTGAGTGTTCTTTTACTTTTTTAAGCAGCTTGCAATAGTTAGGGAAATATCCAAGTTACTTCGTAACTTTTTCTCCAAGCTTTTGATATGTGTTTTTTTGTTTCAATATAATAAGATTTCTCTCCTAATCTTTGCCATGAATATGTATTCCCTCTGTGGTAAGTAAGCAATATTGTCCTTTACACAGATTTCCAATTGTAGCCTAATTATCGGGCCAATTTGTTTTTCCTCACTACTCCCTGTTTTCAACTAAACTTCATATCAATAAATCAAAAGCAATTCAATGAGTTTATATTATTAATGAGGCCATATTAATTTTTGCATCGTTACCAGTACCTGCAATTAGCTGACATATAAAATGAATACTTATGAAACATAAAAACTTATCTAATGAAAGTTATAAGTTTTTATTGTAATATTTTTAAATTCTAGAGAGTGGGGTATTATTAAATTATTTAACAGGTATTATTTGATAAACAAATTAAAATGTAATATAGTAAAGCAACTTGGTATAAAAATAAAATATACGTATTAACAAATTTGTTGAGGTATTATTTTTATTATTGATGGGAAGCTAATTGTATACTTTTTATAGTGATTACAATTTTCTCTGGAATATGAAGGAAGACAATTAGGTTTTATATTTTCACTAATATGAAGAAAACGACTTTTTAAATTTTATTTACTACATCCTGTAAATCAAATTGCTCAATATACTGTAAATTGGCTGTGACAATAACATTGAGGAGAAAATGACTTGTGTCGCAACTTTAAAAGAAAGAACCATAACTATGATGATACAATAGTTAGCTTGACCGAACCCCAATAAAAAAAACCTAATAATAATTAGCTTAGTTCTCTAATCCCTGTAGAAGCGGGAGTTCTTCATGGCAGTGTGCTCAGACCCATCCTCTATTTAATTTATACTTTCGACTTTCCGACTACAGCAGATACCCTCTTTGCCAATAATAAGGCCATCATTGCTTTAGATCTGGATTGCTATTAATATCCTTTAAGCACACCTCAACCATATAGCCAATTGGTACAAGATGTAAAAGTAAATGAAAGCAAGAGTGTCCATATCACATTCACTCTCTGCACCAAGCCTCCACTTAATTTATCCTTCAACGAAATTCCTATTCCCCTATCCAACTTCGTAAGATACCTCGGTTTCTACTTGGACTCAAGACTTACTTGGAAAGAACACATAAGGCAAAAAAGACAAGACCTAAACAGACGCTATAGACTATTATATAGACTACTTGTATGAACATCGGAATTATCAGTACACAATAAATTAACAATATATAAAACTCTGGGGCACCGCTAAACCTTCCAAATTCAATGCATTCCATCCTTCCAGTCCAAAGTCCTCAGAACCATTGTTATGCTCCCTTTTATGTATGTAACTCTATCCTTCAAAATTGACCTTGTCAAAGACATAATTGCAATACGTTTTTCCAAATTCCCCCAACATCCAATGAACTAAGGGATTAGTTCATTCTCCTCGTATGATTGTCATTTAGTGTAATTTTTACTTTCCTTAGTCATCAAATTACAAAACGTTTTTATTTAACAGGATGTATTAAATAAATAAAGGTTAAAAAAAAAGAGTTCTCTAGTAGAAGATCTCGGGGCTATATATCATTAGCTAAGGGATTAGGATGTTGCATGAAGCGGGAAAGATATTTGGAGACATGAGAGGGAATTAAATATTTTACGAGGTCGATTTGTAGGTCATTGTGAAGGGTGGAGTTGGATACAGAGAAGGGGGCAATTACAATAGTTCTGAGGACTGGATTGGATGCGAGAACAGTTAGCTGTACACCAGAGTTCTAAACCGTATGACCAAATAGGTTTGGGAATTGTTTTGTAGATCGTTAGTTTGTTGCATACTGATAATTTCGTTGTTCGTCTGAGTAGTCTATATCCGATTAGTCTGTATAATAGTACGTAGCGCCTGTTTAGGTCCTGTATTTTTGTCATATTTGTTCTTTCGATGTAAGTCTTGAAACCAAGCTATCTTACGAAGGATTGGAATATATTAATTGGAGACTTCGTGCGGAGAGCGTATGAGACGTGACTTATTTTCATTTATTTTTGGCTTACACCAACCATCTATGTGGTTCAGGTGGTCATGAAAGAAATTAATGGCAGCTGTGGGCTCAGGTTAATGGCCATATCATCGGCAAAGGTAGCTGAGAGTGTATCTACTGGAAAGTCATGAGTATATATTATATAGAGAATGGGGTCCGAGCATATTTCTCTGAGGAACTCCCACTTCTACAGTGCAGCAATTTGGAGTAATATGATCCCTGTTGGGCCCGGAAAAATCTGTTGGATAAATAGAAGCGGATAATTAGGCAAAGGGTATTGGAGAGGACACGCATCAGTTTGCATAGAAGGCCCTTATGCCACACACAATCCAATGCCAGTGATACATCTTCATACAATAGAAATGCACCCATACAATATTCCTTTTTCTCAAAGGATGATGAGATGTTATTTGCACCGTGAAAAACTCGCTGGGATTTAGAGTAACGTGGGCGGAATCCAAACTGATCATCTGAATTAAGATTATTGGTTATAGGATAGGGAACATTCGTTTTAGTATAATTTTTTCGGTAGGATAAGGAGCAGGCTTATAGGACGATAAAATGGCAGATCTTCGAGTGGCTTATTTGGTTTGAGGAAGAGGATTATAATGGAAACTTTTCAAAGTAATGGGAAGGAAGGAAGACGGAATTATTTTTGTAATGGAATACATTCATTTTTTAATGAAACCCTACGAAGAGGAGAGGGGGTTTAGAGAATGGCCAGAATTTAATAGTGGTACAAAAAGTTTTATTCATCATAATATGCTTAAATTTAATTTTTAGCATTTTTATTAAAAAAATTGTNATATATACGTATAAAGGCTTTTCGAGGAAGGTGTCATAGGATTGTGAATGTGAAGAGTATTCTACTTGTGTAGACGCGATATGAGTAATTATACTTCAGAAGGTTTGACAGAATTGGGCTGCAAAGAGAGAGAGAGAGAGGAAGAGGACATTCAAAGAATTCGTCAATTTCTGACTCATGGTATAGGTTGTATGAAACTAGAAGAGGTGATGTGAGGTTTTAGAGGAGATAAATGGAAAAAAGTTGGGATTTTCGTCTGACGATGCCCATGAAGCATTCCCACGATGAAGAGGTGCAGATGCAATATGACGCTTAAGGATTTTTCTAGTCGCGGTCAAAAGGGATTTTTCGAATGTAGTGATTGGTAGGAACTCCTTTAGACTGAACGGGTTTATTAAAGGATAGGCGACTATGAGAATGTCGATATTTTTGCCGTTTGGATTGGGCTCGACGTTTCTGGGACAAGAGATTTAGGATGCGATATGGGAGTGGGGTTGGAGATTTTGGTGGGACAGTTTGATGACGTCTCCCAAACTGACTACTGTAAGTAAATGTGAAAGAGTATAAGGCGTCGTCCTAGTTTTTCAGAAGTTTTGAAGAAGATAGTGAGGTCGATGGTGGATTTTAGGTGGGATTGGAAATCATCCCAATTTATGGGTTCGTTGATTAAGGTTTCAGGAAGAGGCTTAAGAATGGGTATGAGGGAAAGGTTTAGGATTATAGAGCTGCGGTCTGAGGAAAGTTCCTTTAATTAGGAAACTGATGTATGGTTAGATGGCAGGTTTTCGTGGATGAAGAAATCTATTAAATCAGGTGTTCTACGTTCATCAATTGACCAGTGGATGGGAAAATTAGGAGATAGGGTAGTGAAGTTATATGAACAGATGCAAGAATAAAGTCACTAACCTCTGGAGTTGGTCATTCTAGTACCTATTACAAGTTTTTTTTTGCTTCAAAGTGAAGGGAGGGCCAAGGGTTTGGGAGGGCGGGACAGTGTATGGAAGCAATATTGAAGGAAGTAGAGTTCATCGTTCATTCTGTCTGCAAGGTTTTTTGAAAGAACCCTCTTCTGTATAAGCTGGGCGGTATGTAAAGTGTTTTGCACTTAATGGAGCTTAAGTCTGTTTTAACGCTCTGATAGGTCAAAGGATATGTTACAGTGTTTGCGAGGCATTACTGAGTGAAATTTTATGGAGAGCTTGGATAATATTCCTGAGCTCTGATTTATAGCGGTCTTGTTCAGGTCGGTAATGATTAGTAGAAAGGCGTTAAGTGTTCGTTGGAAACTTGGCTTTACAAAAAGTAATTTGACTTGGACGGGATAGATTACTAATATCATAACGTTAAATGTTTGAGTCTTCTATAGATGGTGGAATTCAAAGTCGATAGATACCAGAGGATTTATCCTGTAGCCTCTATTACAAATTCGAAGTTCTAGATTGTGAAGATGCTCTCCTTTCTCTAGCCAAGACATGCGTGCAGATCCGCTATTGGGCAGCCATACCAATTATTTACGAACAGATAAGGACGTCAAAAATCTTTGCATAACTTCTATGTCTGCTCCCCACGTGAGGTTGGATAACGTTTTGAGAGTATTTTAGCCACTCTCGCAGATAAATATCTACAATGTATTTTTTTTAATTAGTAGAGAATTTATTTGGGTTCAGTCATGGTTGCCACACTTGACCGAAACCCGAAAAATTCTCCACTAATAATCTCGACGGTCAAAAACTTTGACATTAATATAATAAAGGTAAAACTGTGATTTATATAGTTCTTCCATCGCAGTAAAGAGTCTAGGACTAAGCTTAACACTTGTATCTGTTTTTTTCTTCATAGGGTTTCAGTTTAAAAAAGTCGGTGTGTGTTTTTGCCATAGTCTAAATTAAAGCAGACTTATTAAGTTGCGCAGGATCAATTTAACAGGGATTTAGACACATTTTGTACAGAACAAAATAACAGACTTTATTGGGACACACTACATGGTTTAGACATGGCGGGACTCACAAGACTGATTCACTTACAACAAAGGAAGGGGAGGTAACATAAAACAGCAACAAGGTAGCGCTGCTGTCACAAACAAAGATAACATACATCTTATATAGAAATGTGACGTTACAGAATTCACAACATAAATAAGTGGACTGTGACTTACATGCGCTCAAAGAAAGCAAAACCAGGATTTTTCGCCGTCAGTTTAATGGCGTCTATGTTTCGTTTTAACAGAAAAGTTTCATCGGTCTCTAAGTGAGAAAAATATAAGCCTATACCAAGATGATTTTAGTTGGGGTTCGGTCGAGGCAGATCCAAAAAAAAACAAATTAAAAAAATGAATTTTTTTTAATGAAGGATTATCTGCCAACGTTTCGGCTTACATTGTAAGCCATCTTCAGGGCTGTAGAAATACAATGTCATGAGAATACAGTAATATTTGAAATTATTATAATAGAGAATTATAATATAATGTGATATCAAGAGTATGAAAGTAGAAAGC
>KZ807927.1:214281-225681 GCA_000696205.2 Oncopeltus fasciatus
TATATATATATACATAATTTGCAAAACTTTCATAAATATTTTTTCTGGGTTTGACTATGTAGGAAAATTCTTCTTGCCATGCTTTGGCTTATCACGTGATGGCTGCTTTCAGACCTGAAGAAGCCTATGTGAACATCCTACAAAATTTTGTCAAGCAAAAAAAAAACTTTGAATGAAAAAAATTGGTAGTGACCACCACTCACACTTTTTTTTTGTTTCATTTTAAAATAAAATTTATATTTTAAAAGTAAATATTGTCTCCTTACTAAAACAATAATAAATAAATATAAATCAATTTTAACAATCCGGCAATAATTAATATTTAGGAGATTTTATATCTTGATGGATTTAAAGACATTGAAGCAGTCTGTGGGTTGATAATTTGGTTTAAAATTCTATTAACTTCTTGAATAATTGTGGAGAGTGTTTCAATTGATGAAGGGCTAGTCTATAGATTATATATGTGTAGATTCATGTGTAAAGAGGACCACGACTAATATTGTGACAGAAAAATTCTTTAGTCTTATGAATTTACAATTTGTTTAAGTGTTTTAAGTGAAGTTTTGTTTACAGAATATGAGAAATATTTGTTTTTCAAGAAATAAAGTTTAATTTGTGGTACAGTCTAAGTTTATAATTAAACATACTAAATGAATATCTAATATGAACCTACAGAAATTTTATAAGGGCTTGATTAACTTTATGTTGAAAGAGAGTGGCATCAATGTTTGCAAATTGTACTCTTATTGGTTAAAAGAGTTACAACAATAAAATCATATTTCTAAAGAAGAGAGATTATTTTGAAAAGTTGGTGGAATTAAAACAATGAGTTAACCATCAAAGATCCAATCAATTCATTACTAAAGATATTAAATTAATACATTACAAGTAGACTTACATCTCATTTATTCAATTACTTTCATTGTTTCAATCTCTTCCCAACACATATGCCATGACCATGGATATTATTATATTTAAAGGAATTGTAGGAATTTATCTAAATTTATTTATATATTTATTTAAATACCACAGGTGTGATAAGACATTAAGATAGTAACATTTACTTATGATCAAATTGATTTTATGCTCCTTGGGATAAGAAAATAATTTTTCCATGTTGATATATTTCTTTTGAATCATATAAAAATATAACTAAGGGTTTATTAGACCACTTGACCAATTTCACTTCTTACAACACAAATGAAAAAAAAAAAAATGTATCTTAGATTCTTGCAATAAAAAATCTAAGGCACAACTTATATTTATCCCATTTGATAGGTGGGAACTGAAAGATTCACATGCAAATTTATAATATTTCAGACACTAGAGCTTTCTTTCTTCCTAATACTACTACTTTTTCTTTTTAATTAGTGCACTAAAGTAAAAATATTTTAATTTTATTATTAATATGAGACCTGGGGGTTAAGTACAAATAAAAAATAAAATAAAGAGGAAGAAGAGAACCCTCCAAAATAAGTTAATATTAAAAAAAGGCTCAAAATGTTGTGGAATTACATATGAAAAATAAGCTTACTGCTTTTTATTAGAAAAAAAAGATCTAGTGTCAGAATTATCATAAATTTATCTTATCTTATTAATTATTTATAAGTATTTCTGCAAGATCACTTGGTTAATTTTAAAGAAAAAACTTTTTAAAATAATAAGCTTATCTAATGCATTAATTAGAAACTTATTAGATGGTTTATAGCTTTTTATTCCATCTCAGTGATTTCTAACCATAAAAAACCCGTTTCTTTTTTCTACCTGTAGTGAGAAGAATTTTTTTATCAGCAAAAAAAATGTTTTTCCTGCACTTACATTATAAAATATTTGGGAATAAGAAACATTGAAAACACTGTAAAATTTAATTCAAAATCTATTAATGAAAAGNTATATAAATGTTACTGAAATTTTTAAAATGTGATCCCATTTAAAAATAGAGAATTAATTTCCTTAAAAAATAAAGATTTTTATATTATAAATTAAGTATTAAAAATAATTTTTATTCTTGCTAAATGTACACATTTTACTTTCTAATAAATTTTCAGGTATCTGTCCTTCACATTGTAGTTGTTTCACTACTTTTGGGTGCCGTCCTTCTCATTGTTGGATTAGTCCAACTAAAACCTGGAGCTGACGCTTCCCAACACAGGTTAGACAAATATCTTAATTTAATTAAATTTTTGTATGTTAAAGGCTTCTTTATGTTTTGTTAAATTTTCTACTCTGAAAACCGAGAAACCTTAAGGTCATGGAATAAAAACAATGAGCAGAAATTTATAAAGATATAAAATTTGACTATTTGAATTTTTATTTAATTCATGAAAACAATTTATCTTAATCTCAAAAAATTCTATGAATGTTCAAAATAATATATTTTATGTCATCATTAATATATCTTATATCAGTAATATATTTTATTATTAGCATAATTAAGTATTCAAGAAGTCTTTCTTTATAATTTGGCCAAATAAAATATTAGCTGTGATGCTGGATGAAATGAGACTTATTTATCAAGAAAAAAAGTTTTATATAGTGAAGTCTTAATAAGCAATATTTTCTTAAATTTAATTATAATAATCCCTGTATTTGTATATTGTTCCCTACTTCTTAGCCTGGCCCAATTAATATACACATTTAGACTTTATATATAATATAAGCGGAAACTCGGACTAATCTACAAAAAATAAAACACTAGTCCAGCTTAGCATTTGGCACATATATGACCTATTTATAAACAGGAAGATAGGGGAAAAAATTCATTTAATAGTTCTCCTTTTTTTTTTTAAATGTAAATCATGCAAGTTACAACCTGCAGAGAAGGTCTCAGTCCTGTTCATGGATGTGTTATATTCTTTTTTTATCTGAAAATATCACTTCAAAGCTACCAAAATGGACAAGCAGAGGCTATGAATGTCGAAGTTTTTTTCCCTGGTACACAGTAAAGTATTCTCAAAGAGGGGCATTGGTCTCTTATTACGTATCTGAATGACTACTCCTACCTGATTCCTACTTATACTCTTTTCTAAAGATTAACGTTTAAGGGTGATATTTAATTAATGGTCTTAGCTTTTGAACAGTATTGAAGGATGCTTTCAACAAAATTTAAAGATGAAATTTCACCTTTAACCTTTCTTTCTTTTCCCTTGTATTATCATGATCTATTATTTAACCCATTTGAATTCTATAATCTTCATGTGATCAGAGATGTTAGAGTAGTTTTGGTGTATTCAATTCTTACTAACAGAGGGATCAATTTTCTTATTGTATCACCTTCTTTTGACTGTTTTATTTAAGTTAAATAATTCAATAGTTATTGTCAGGATGATACAGGATTCCATAGTTGTAGGTTCCCTTAAGATATCTAAAAATCCTTTTGATCATGAGCCAATGCTTCTACAGAGTTCTGGACGAATGCTGTGATAACGTGGTGACTGCAAATGCCAAATCTGGTCTTGTTACAGTAAACTAGGTCTATAGAGTAAACTATCAAGCTCGAGAATAGGGAACATGGTAGTCCAATTCTTCAATAAATCTCATCTCGAAGCATACCTTTATGTAGCGTTTTGTATAATGAATTGGCATTTTTCATTCCAAATTTCTTTAAAATTTGTAAAGCATACTGTTTTTATGATATAAAAGTGGAACCATTCTTTAGCTGATCGATTTCTAGTCCACAAAAATAGAATCCATAACTTACTTTTAACTTAAATTCTGGTTTAAGGGCTTCAAACAGCCAGTCAATATCTTGATAATTCTTATAAATGACTAATCCATCATCCAAATTCTGAAAAGGAACAAATTTTTATCTTTTGAAGCAAACAAACATGAATCTGAATCAGTAACCATTAAGTCACACCTCCTTGAAATATTAATAAAATGATGGTTTCAGCCATTGTTTTAGTCCATAAAGCCCTTTTAATACTTTACAGACTCCTCTTAATTGGTCAAACAGTATGGCGTTTACATGTATAACTTTTCATTTAGATTAGTATTTATGAAGGCAGTCAAATCTTTATGTCAAATTGTGAAAAATGCAATTTTTTCAAGAAAGAAAACTAATTAATATTCTTATGGAGCCCCGATGGGCAACAGGACAAAATGTTTCCAAGTAGTCAGAGCTGTACTTCTGTGAAAAGCCTCTAGCAACTAGACGGCTTTTATAAGAATCAACAGTAATATCTGTTTAACTTTTTTTTTAACACCCACTTTTTGTCAATGAGATTCTTGACGTTTGGGAGTTCAGTCAAAACAAAAACTTAGTTGTCGATCAAACTTGAATATTCATCCTCCATCACAGAATTTCATTTGGCAGCATCATGTGGTTCTACTGCTTCCATGAAGTTCTAAATTCCATTTGAAACAGTCAAAAACGAATATTTGTAAGACTTTGTTAGTGTAGAACGATCTCTCACTTTCATTCTTGATGAATCTTCTTCCCCTGTCGAAGACGCTCCTTGAGATGTCCCTGTTTTAACACTTGTTGTTTTAAAACGAATTCTGCAACCTCATCGTTATTAAATGCAAAAAAAATCCTCTTCTTTTGGGTAAACAATTCTAGAGTCTTCATTTCCTTCCAAGGTAATGGTTATCTCATTATTGACACATTCAGTGTTTTTCTGAATATATTTTCTTCAAAAAAGACAACATCCAAACAGTGAACTTTTTGGTAATAGGATCCTTAAGCCTATAGCCTTTCGTATCAATTCAATATTCTACAAATAAGAGTTTTTGGGGACCAGGATCCAGATTATTTCGTTATTATCTTGGGATGTGTGTCATCGCTTCACTCTAAGATGGAGGAGATTAGGCTTCCTCTTTAACCAGGCTTCATAAGGCGTCACATCACTGAAAGGTTTTGATGGGCTTCTGTTGTTTAAATACGCAGCCGTCAATGCAGCTCCTTTCCAATAATTCTTAGAGAGACCGGAATCCTGAAGCAAACAACGAGCCTTTTCGACAATTTTTATGTTTGCACGTTCCGCCACGCCGTTTTGTTGAGGCATACATATTCTCACTGAGAGTAAGTTTAGTTTTAAGTCGGTGCATAATGAGCGTCGTGAGCCCTTATAGTTTCCTAGTTACTGGAGAGGTTGAGATCAATTTCACTTATCTGTTTTGTCTAAATTTGTTCAATATTATTATCGTATAAATCTTAACCATACTATTTACCGTTTCTTTTTCCGGGTTGGATCGTGTCAAATTGGAGTTATTTGCCGAGCTTTCGCACATCATGTGATGGCTTCTTCAGGGCTGAAATGAGAATGGTTAATTATAAAAATAATAGTGTTTTTTATTTTAATTATTCAACCATACTGTTTTTTGACTCTTGAAAAACTTGATTATTTTCTTGGACTGGTTGCTTTGTTTATGTTTTTGTTTGTCTCTTGTTCGATTAATGTTCAGTGCTCCAGCACTCTATACGATTTGATCGCTTATTAGGGGATTTGAAGTTTTACAAAAATTTAATTTTAATAGCATTACCTGTTTGGGAACCACTGTTTTCGAGGCACATAATCATAGGCTTATATAACTCAGGCAAACCTGCCATTAAAAGATTTTCAAGATTTTCAAAGATCTCACTCCAATAATATCTAATTAATTTAAATATTCTTCAGTATTATCAACTCCCTCACTAGACAAAGGAATAATATTATTTACAAATGGTCTCCCCCTTCTTTACCGAACACTCAGAGAACTGTTGTAAACAGAGGAGTCCACATCACTGTATTCAATTCATATTACATTTCGATATACCTTTCATTTGACATATTTGACTGTGATTGATTATGATGACTCATAAATATTCTTAATTTTCATGGGTGTTTTTTTCTAAAACAGACAATTAAATCTGTTCTAAGAGTAATGTATTTTTTTTTTATAGGTATGTGTTACTTGGCAGTGGCGGATTCCTTCTTGTGGTGGGTGTGGTGTTGGCAATTGTTCGCTGCTGCCTACTGCCATGGAAGCAACGGCATGATCTTGCACTTGAAGCTGGAGTTTTACCCCCTGCGGTAAGGCGAGAGAGCATTGCCCAAGGCAAGCGAGACTCTGTCTCCCAAAGCAGAGGTAGCTTCTCTGAAACAGAGCACCATCGGCTTCAAAATGATCAGCCTACCCCTCCAGCCAGTGCGACTGTTAAAGAGACTAAACCTGTTTAATCATTGTGGATTATTATGGAGAGTGTTCCTCTTCTTTTCCGGCTATCAATAGGATTGTAGCCTTGATTCCGACTGGGAACAAAAGAGAATTAGGTTCTGTGGGACTTACATAGAATTGTGCCTCTTTTATAAAAGTTGGGTTCCCTTGGTCACTAAGACTTGGTTACGTGTTTTGATAAGAATTTCTATTTATTTTGTGTGAATAGAAAATTTTCTGAAGTCAGTTTGTGCTAAAACAAGACAAGTTGTGGTATACTTCAACTGTTCACCTCTTAATCAATATTAGACTTTACATGCCATCTCTAATATTTTATCATTTTGCTATGAGATTTTAATTTTTATAAATATTATTTCAACTAATTAGGTATAATATTAATAATTGATAATTTAACATTTTATTGAAGAATGGAAAACATTTTTGACCCATTGAAATTCGACCAAATAGATACTGCATGTATAAAATCTTCAAGAACATGATTATTAAATCAACTATTGGACAAATTTCTATTTATTACCATCAAAATGAAGCAATAAAAAAAAGTTGCTTCATTGGTGGTCTTATGAATTCTTATTTATGACCTTCTGCCTCTGTATTTCAGAGGCAGAAGGTCATAAATAAGAAGGCTTATTAGTTAGTTCTTCATTGATCTTGTCTTGTTCTGTTTTACACCTTTCTTTCACTTTTACAGGAGCTTAAAATTAAACAAATTTATTTAAAAAAAAAAAAAAAAATATTACAGGGGAACCTTCCGTCAAGTTTTGTCATAGCTATGATGTCTGAAGTTTCTCTCTTATTATGGGTAATAAATGAGTTTAGTTTTAATCTACTGAAGAGGTACTGTGAAATATGAACTTAAAGAAAAAAGATAAAGTAGTTGAAAAAATAATTAACTAAGAAGTTTTTCTTTTATCTATTTTTTTTACCTTTTGCCTTTTTATTCAAAATAAAATGAATTTAGTACACCGATTTTCACAAATGTCATATATTTTAGGTTAGTCCTTTTAGTACCATAATTAATTCTTCAAATATTAGAGCAGAAATTAAATGAGGTAGAATAAATGTAAATGAAGGTACTATATTAATTTCTGAAAATAGAAACTCTGTTTTTGATATTAACTATAACTATAAAGTATGAAATTAAATTCTTGTTCAGAAATCTAATTAAAAAAAAAAAAAACTTTATAAAAACAAGTGTTTTTAGTCTTATATATGAGATCTTGAATAGCAGCAAAAATATTTGAAAAATTTTTTTCCTCCAATCTATAAGCTCCAGCAAAGGATGAACCCACGACCTCTTGCAAAAACTGTTAATTTGCAGTTGGTTGCCCCATTAGAAAGTAAAGATCATGTCCAGTGAGAAATTAAAGTAAATGCTTTTTTCTTGAGACCTCTCAAGTGTAGTTGATGACACTTATAACTGAAAAGACTGTGTTCAGTTTTCTGTTGAGGCATTTATTTAATTTTTTAAAAGAAAAAGATGAAATTTTGCTTTTTTTTTTTCATAACACTTTTATTTGTTTTTATTCTTATAGAATAAAATTAAAAAAAATACGGTTTTACCATTACTTAGTTCCTCTTGATTGGAGATAGAATATTTGCACTCAAAACCTAAAGGTTTGCCCTATTTTAATTTGATAATTTTAATTTGATAACTATTTTATTTGGTTGTGGTTTTTTATCCCACGTAAATAACAACAATTTGACTCGGTCCAACCCGGAAGATGAAATGGTAAATACTGGATCTCCTGCTATCCGGGCCGATTCCTGGCTGGGACAGTTAGATTTTTTATTCTATTCCCTCTAATTAATTGTTTAATTTGATAACATTTGGTAGTTAAAATCATATGGAAAAATCAATAGTACCCCAGGAATTTAAACTTTGCCTCTTCACCAAATACTTCTTAAATTGCTTTGTAAGCAATTGTGGGTGTCAAAGTTAAAATTTGATTAATATTGAAGATAATGGCATAAAAATAGCTCTATTTATTTATTTATTTTTGTATAACTTTTAGTACTAAATGCTTGAAATTGACAAATTTTATAAAATTTATTTAAGATATCATCAATTTTTTTTATGATGAAAATAGCAATTAACTTGCACATGTATAATAATGTAATTCAACTAATACTGCCTTAAGCTATGGAGTCTTCATTTTGCAATCAAACTAGAAAAAAAGTTGGCAATATTATTATTATAATAATCTTGAATCTTGGATTTAATATTTTCTTCAGAAATTTTATTAGCCAAGATTCAATCTAGCATAAAGCTGACTTCTTTATATATAGGATGGCTGAATAATTTTCAATGCCTAATGAAATTTAATCCAGTTGTTGTACATTTATTTAAGTAAAATTGTAACTGAATTATTTAAAATAATAATATGTAAATAGAAATTATCTATTGTATTTTATTGTAGCTTAAGATCTAACATGGCCTAAGTCATTTTTTTTTTCTAAGTTCTTCATTCTAGATTTATGCTTACAAGTGGATTTTGCTTTTGGAAGGATAAATCATGCATTATTTTATGCTTCTTATAATAAAAAAGGCACCTGACACAAATCATACTAAAAATGGCTTTTATGAATTATATAATTTACAATACAATTTCCAAATTATAGAATAATACAATTATGAATAATTATTCAAAACATATATATTACTGTTTTTACATCTCTTTATTTAATTAAAATATAAATAAAATTATCTTTAGAGGGAGAGCAAGATTTTCTTGTGTTGTGACCAAATAGACTTAGGACATGTTTGCTCTTGAACCTTGATATATATTTATTAATGATCAAATGAATAAATATCTTCAAATGTAAAAAATTCCTGAACTAGTATAGTTTAATATCTTCATTTGATACTTTTTGGTAGGAAATTCATTTTTGATCACTATCTTACTGCAAGTTTAAAACACTGACTTAAAGGATAATTGAGTAAAATTGAGGTCTTTATTTTTATGGAATTAAACTGTGATAAATCGAACCAATAATCACTGAAAAAAACTCATCATAAATTCTATCTAGTTTTATTTATTTGGTCAATTGTATGGGTATGTTTTTCCAATGGCTAGTGAATGAATTAAAAAAAAAAAAAAAATGTTCTATCTGACATTTTAAACAGTTGAATTGCCCTTCAGACAAAAAAATTATTTAAATAAATTTATTTATCAATAGGATTGTAGCCTTGATTCCGACTGGGAACAAAAGAGAATTAGGTTCTGTGGGACTTACATAGAATTGTGCCTCTTTTTTAAAAGTTGGGTTCCCTTGGTCACTAAGACTTGGTTACGTGTTTTGATAAGAATTTCTATTTATTTTGTGTGAATAGAAAATTTTCTGAAGTCAGTTTGTGCTAAAACAAGACAAGTTGTGGTATACTTCAACTGTTCACCTCTTAATCAATATTAGACTTTACATGCCATCTCTAATATTTTATCATTTTGCTATGAGATTTTAATTTTTATAAATATTATTTCAACTAATTAGGTATAATATTAATAATTGATAATTTAACATTTTATTGAAGAATGGAAAACATTTTTGACCCATTGAAATTCGACCAAATAGATACTGCATGTATAAAATCTTCAAGAACATGATTATTAAATCAACTATTGGACAAATTTCTATTTATTACCATCAAAATGAAGCAATAAAAAAAAGTTGCTTCATTGGTGGTCTTATGAATTCTTATTTATGACCTTCTGCCTCTGTATTTCAGAGGCAGAAGGTCATAAATAAGAAGGCTTATTAGTTAGTTCTTCATTGATCTTGTCTTGTTCTGTTTTACACCTTTCTTTCACTTTTACAGGAGCTTAAAATTAAACAAATTTATTAAAAAAAAAAAAAAAAAATATTACAGGGGAACCTTCCGTCAAGTTTTGTCATAGCTATGATGTCTGAAGTTTCTCTCTTATTATGTGTAATAAATGAGTTTAGTTTTAATCTACTGAAGAGGTACTGTGAAATATGAACTTAAAGAAAAAAGATAAAGTAGTTGAAAAAATAATTAACTAAGAAGTTTTTCTTTTATCTATTTTTTTTTACCTTTTGCCTTTTTATTCAAAATAAAATGAATTTAGTACACCGATTTTCACAAATGTCATATATTTTAGGTTAGTCCTNTTTGATCTGATCCAGCAATAGGAATATGGAAGGCAGTCAGGGTATAAGATAGATAGAGAAGAACTTTTATAAATTTCAAAATTAATTCATTTTATTGTACATAAGTTTGTAAAAATCTAATACTTCTGTACTAAATTCTGTTAGAAAAATTAGTTATTGTTTCTCTAAAACAAGGAAGAGTAAATCTTTTCAAATTAAAATATACAAAGTTTAATTTAAAATATCAGAGGATAAAAATTTTAAGTTTTTAAATGCTTGAAGTTGCAGAGAAAACTAGTTATTTTTTTCTCTAAAATAATGGAGAGTAACTTTTTTTCAAATTAAAATTTACAAATTTGAATTCAAAATATCAGAGGATAAGAATTTTAATTGGAAGTTTATATTTTCTAGTATTCTTACTGATTTATAGTTGTTATTAATCTTCATCTCATTTCCTAACGTTATTTATTTCATTTGATTCTGAGGGTAAAAAACTTATCAACAGTTCAACAGACCTGAATCCCCCATTTTTGCCTGTGCCAATACCGTCTTGTAATTTGAAAAAAGTAATCTAATTCAACTGTTTAACATTGATAATGATTTAAGAAATATTTGAATTTCATTTTTCATAATTAATCAGTAAATTGAATTAGAATATGACAGGTAATAAATATCATAAGGTGGTTTTGCCTTGATTGGAATTTTTTTCATTTTTTTCATGTGAATATGCTATAAGGCATAGTAAACTCTTCTTATAGTTATAAATCTGGTATTTACAAATTATGTTAGAACAGTTAGTTAAAATAAACTCAAATTTGGAAGAAATAAGAAGTAATGGTAATTAATACAATATCCTCAAGGCAATGGTTAAGTGACAAGAAATTTCTTAGATTTGAATTCTGCTCAAGTCATTTTACCAAATTTTAAAAATAAATTTGTTATCCCAGGATTGACTGGGACAGTTTTTCTACTCTACAAAAAATAGTATTCTGGGCATAACTTTCTACATGTCAACACTTATACAATGTTTTTTTTTTATTATCTATTAAAACTTTCCAATATTAAGCCGCCTTTTTTTTTTTTTTTTTTTTTTTTTTTTTTTTTTTTTTTTTTTTTTTTTTTTTTTTTTTT
>KZ807927.1:235135-251615 GCA_000696205.2 Oncopeltus fasciatus
ATATAGGAAATTATATATATATATATACACACGTGTGAGTGTGTGTTGTGTGTGAAAAATTGGGAGAATCTTTCCATTCTATAATCTCCCCATATTTGTTGATTTGATGTATAATGGAGTAGATGTGGTGTCCAGTTAGGGATGCATTCTAATAATTTCCATTCCATCTTTCGTTTCCCCCATTGGATTGCGGATGGTACTCAGTAGTTTTGAAACATCGTGTGCTTAGGAGGTTGAAGAGCTCGCTTTCAAATTGGCGCTCTTGTACGTAGGTTATGCGTACATAATTTCCAAATTTTGGATCCAAGTAGAGGGCTGAAGCGATAATAATGCAGAGATATCCCTATAGGTTTAGCTCTGGCCAGCGGATATACCAATCTCTCTTGGTGAGTCAATAACGCTTTCACTCACATGTCAATAATGGTCCGACGATGTCGGCGTGTATATCTTTAAACCACTCAGACGGACTGAAGATTTCCTTAAGGTATAACTATGTGTCTTCTGAGTTTCCATAATCGCTGACAAGCAATTTATTTTCTGGCCCAAGTTGTTCGATCAGAATTCGTACGGGGCCAAAAGAGCAGCAGTGAGGAGACCAGGAGGTGTGTCCTGTAAATTCCAGTGAGGCGGAAGTTAGGCACCTTCCTATAAATGTCTTGGCCGAAAAAGAGAAGAACGTAAGCTTCGAAGTTAAAAAGTTCCAAAAGGGTTGTTCAAGTGCAGGAGATCATAGCTTTAGCAGCTAGCCATGATTTCAAAATATCTCTGAAATTGTCATATCTTCTTGCTAAGTTTGGACTCCCCGTGTTGGCCGGGCTGATATCTCACCTAACTCTGAAATCTGAAAGGGTATTAGCCACCTGGTTCCCTTAGCCTGGTACTTGCCGAATATTGATTATAAAATTCACTTAGTAGCCGTCTTAGGCTTCTAGTAAAATGCATATATCAGTGGCTTATGGTCTGTATGTATGCTGAAGAGTTTTTCTTCCATGCAAGGATCTCCAGTGTTCTTCTCTCTGTTGAAGGCCAACCCCATTGTTAAAAGGTAATTTTGGCATTTGTGGACAATCTGTGTGCAAGTGTGATGACTTCTCAGATTCCTTAACTGGTAACGTGAGAATGCTAGTTCGATTTCAGGAATCCATTCGATGGTGTCCTATCGCTTTTCTTGCTATTTTGGATGAGCGTGTGGAGAGTGCGCTATATTTGTGTTGCTTTGGAGAAGCATCTTCGGTAGAAGTTCATCGTCCCCAGGAAGCAAAATTTACCCATAATAAGTAGGTATCACTTACTTTCATTATGACACTTGTGATTCATTGAATTCTTCTGAGTATTCAAGAGTTATTTGTTCAATAAATGGCTCCAGAGTATATCAATGGCAGTTTAAAGTCACTTAACCACTTTTTAATATTTTGAGTGGAGGCAAAATCAAATATTTTCCATTTCATCATATCTACATGTAGGAGATTAGACAAAAACTGTCATGCAATATACCTTTTTTTAAAGATAGGAGTGTTTAAAAAAAAAGTATTGTTGACAGAATAAAGAAACTCAGTAATCTTATCGACATTACTCGGGAAGAGATTGATGCCCCAATGATTCACAAGAATATCATAAAACCTCTTTAACTTGACTTGTCAGCGGGCTGATGGTCTACATGCGCTGGTCCAGTTTCCTAAATATGAATACTTCCTCAAAATGGGTGCGATGTTCCTCCTCCCATGATGATCCTACTAGCATGCCAACGAGATAGACAATCACATAGGGGAGAATTTTGTCCAATAAACGCTGAAATGTCTGGGCTGGATTTTAGAGTCCGAAAAAAATTACTGTGAATTGAAAAGCCTTAGGATGATTTTTTTCGCGACAGCGTCCTCTGTCGCGGAGGTAGGCAGCCTCGTTTAGGTCTAGCTTACTAAAGATAGTCTTCTCAAAAAGGTTGTTGTCAAGGGCATGAATGTTGGAGACGCTGCATCTGTTAGTCTGGTTGTAGAGAAAATGACAGTCTCCAGATAATATCTTGATGAATCAAGATATTAGTTATCTTGATGTTCAATGACTGCAGTGCTTTTACATAGTAATATAAATTTGGCTCGTCTATGAACTGCTTGATAGCAAGCAAATTTTCGCTACCATCTTTTATGTATATACCATTTTTTTAATTTATTCCTAGCCACTGAGTATCGCATAGGGTGCTTCACCATCTGTGGTGCAGTAGATGTGTGAGTAATAGCTGGGCTTTCACGAAGAATTTCATAATACAGCTCGGTAATACAGCTAGTATTATGTGTGACCATATTTTATGAGAGCTGTCTTAATTTCTACAAGCTGTCGGCACTTGTGACCAACCTAGAGGACTCCAGGAGAAGATTAGAGTTAATGTCAACTATGATAATTATGCTGGAATAGATAAGTGTAAAGTTATAGAGGGAAGTTTCCAAACACGTGCCAAAAGCAACATTGGGTAGCCGATACACTTTCCAAATCAGAGGGAAGTGTGAGAAAAAGGATATTTCAATAAATAGGAAATCTGGTTGGGGATAGCTAGAAGGAGGGGACTGTTCAAGAACTCGGGAATGGAGGGAACCGCGAACGTAAAAAGCTATACCCAAACCGACCCGGCATATACGATCGTGACGTGGAGGTTGAAAGGAAGAAGAAGGAAGGTATGGAGTAAGGTCTGGGAGATAGCTATAACGTGGTAAAAACCATCACGAAAGCAATCCTGAATTTAAAGAAAATGGGCTGAAAGGGACTCGGCGTTAATATTACAGAGACTGAATAGAGTATTTATAGGAATCGGGAGGGAAGGAACATATAGGAAAGCAGACACAAATGAAAATAATTCAAATTTATATTTCCTTCAGTGACTGAATAATATGGAATTACGAATATAGAATTTACAATAACAATGGTAATAATGATAGAATTTCTAATAACAATGTTAATAACTATACAAAGAAAGATAATAAAAAGAATAATAAAGGCAAACCTGTTTAGCTGCAAAAACTGGGACTGAAAAGAAGTTAAGGGACCATAGGAGGCATTGCCGGATAAATAGAATAAATAGAATTGGCAGAAGTTATGGGAAGACGTCCAGGTCGTGGGATGAGTTGATACGGACAACCGGATGGCCGTCCTCTCGCTGAACGCGTACCCTCACGCCTACGAACCAAACGTACTTGAGTTTTCCGGTTGTCATCCTCTGCAGTGCCAGCCAGTAGAGGTGCCGATTAGTGGGAGTCATCTTGCAAAGATATTTCCGGTGGGAGTCGTTCTCATTCCAGCCGACATTTCGTATTGAGAAATCCCTCTTGACTCTTCACTGTTTCGACCCTCAGGATCTCCCTCGCGAACCTCACATTGATGACTGGTGGTCTAGGGTCCTCCCTTCCTGGCCTCAGCCTCTCCACGTGGTCCTGGTCCGAAGGTGTCAACTACAGTAGTAGTAGCAGAAGGTTCATTTTTTGCTACAGAAGGTACCACACCCCTATTTCCTAAATGTATATCTCTCTCTTATGAAGTGGGATTCCAGGATATATATCACTTCTCTTGAGCACAACTTCTTAATCTTCTTCTCGAGGTGGATTTCTAAGATAGTGTAAAGTTGACCTGATTAGTACTGGACTCGTAAACCATGACAATTTGGTCGGTAACTTCTGACAGCTTGTAGAGGATGTCAGCGATTGCGGCCAGTGCAGCTTAAATGCAAGTCTTCCTTCCTAGCACGTCTTCCTTCCTAGCACGTCTTTTAACCAATTAGTTCGATGTAGTTCAGTGTAAAAAAAACTTTGTTTTCTAAAATCCGATTAATACGCAGAGGTTTAGACAAGGTAAACTGGCACAACGTTCCGAACTTTAAGCTTAACACCACCATTTAAAATTTAACTATAGTTGATATAATGTTCACAGTTTTGGAGTAGTCTCAATGATAGAATGGTAATCCTGGATTAGGCCTCTTGACCTCTGGATCTCTAATGTAAGTAGCAGTTACGATCATCTCAACTCTGTCTCTTCAGTTGTCATTTCCAAGGGGAGTCACAAGTTCAATGGATAATAGAAGTTTAAAATTAAAATAAAATGTACTATACTAAGTAAAAATGTTTATATAAAAAAAAAAAGGTTAAAAACAAAATCAACTTTAGGTAAATAAATAAAATGATCCCGAAGGATTCAGTAATAAAATGAATAAATAAAAATGTATTTATAAGCCCATACACCAAAAACAAATTTATAAAGCGAAAAACCAAAACACACAAATGCAAAACACCCTCGAGCAGATAATTGAGATTTATGATTGGTTATCTCAGTGTTGCTGATTTAAAAATAATTATCAAATGTTAATTATTAGCAGATTTCCCCTGGGGAAATCTAGCTATTCACGTTAATATGATGACGCGACTTTTGGAAAATTTTGGTTGAAATCAAAGTTTGGTATACAATCTTCTAAAGTTTATGTTCTACAAATTTTTTACGAAAATGTCTTACTAAGGTAGAAATTAACGAATGTTACTACGATTACGATTTATGATTAACACCCACCACGGATGGGTGATACCTTCACAATTCCCCCTGGTCAATCTAGAGCAAAGCAGAATGGTCATATCTTTTACGCTTCTCATTCCCACCAATATTCTGTGTGGCTTCACAAAACAAAATAGAAATAGCTGAAAGTTGAGGTATAATCAAACAGTTAGCGATAGAAATAGGAAATAAAAAGAAAAAAAGAAATGGGATGACGAAATGAAGAGGACAGATTAATTAAGTTGGCGTTTAACTTACTATCAACAATCGGAATATTAAGATAATGCTGTCACTTTTGCTTTCTATTGTATATCACTATTAATGGCATAGCTTACACACAAATGTGGAAACTAATTAAAACAAGTCATTCAAACAATGGAAGATGTACCCCAAAACTTATAATGTTAAATACAGTGAAACTTAAGCAGGAGAAAGACTAATAATGTCAAAAAGGAATCCTTCGCTCGAATGTCGGCCCAGGGCTGTGAACTTCCCACGTCGAGGATTTGAAGTTTTGGGAGGAGAATGGTGGAGGGGGGGGGGGAAGCCAAGTTAGATGAGTAAAACGAAGAAGTAAAGTTTCATGCTCTTCGGGAGGGGAAGGAAGAGATAGTCGGGTAATCACTTTCTATTCGTTGGTATAACTCGCCGCGGGTAGGGGTAGGAGGCCTCCCTCCCCACCACCGACCTCCCACCCCTCCCCTCCTACCGACTCCTCTCTCTCTCTCTCTCTCTCTCTCTCTCTTTCCCTCCAGGATTGAAGCACAGCGCAGCGGGAAAACTTTTAGTTCAAGTCGGGACTCTGATTATATCTCACCAGCCAAGAGAGCAGTTTCGGTCTCTTGGCCACTTTAACGCGCGCGCGGGATGGCAGTCAGAGCGGGGAGGTTATAACATGGTTACCGCTTCTTGCACGTGAGTAGTTCTCTCAAACGAGTCTTCCATGTTTGCCTTTTGAAAAGATCAATCTTTCAATAATATTTTGCTTACAAATAATACAAAAACAAAATAAGCGAGACAAAAATAGATATCTAATTTGTTGCGAATAAATCAATGAATTATTTAATACTAATTTGATTTTAAAATTGTTTTCAATATGTTATAAAACGGGTTGCTAAAAATCAGGCCGGAATTATGAAAAAGATAAGATAAGAAAAAGTACACACACATACATACATACACAGGCGTATCTGGTTCGATGTTTCATTCTATATCTTTGTGGCTGTTTGAGATAAATTATTGAAATTTTACAAAATGATTGAGTGTTTTATATATTTTAGCATATTTTGCTGGGAAAATTACCGAGAAATCCGTTTTTTAATAGAACATTAAATTATATAAATTGAATTAGGAAACTAAGTGTTCTATTGTTTAAATTTTGTATTTATTTTATGTATATTATTTCTCTCAGCTGTTATTCTATACGTTTTCATTAATTTTACACCCCTGTGCGAATTAATGCATTGTCAAAGAGTGACAGCCTTTGTGGACGGAGGTGTGGCAATGAAAAACATTTAGAATTTTAGCTAAGACATGTAACATAATAAAGTAAATAGCCAATAATTATAAAAATTGTACAAAGGGACAGTTTTTCTTCTAATTTCCTATTACTGGAATATATTTGCAATAATTTATCTGGAATTGTTGCAGAGATCTTGTCTGGTGTATCGAGCTAGAGATAACCTGTATATGTACACCCCCACAAACACATATGATGTGGTTGGTTTCGTGCGTGACTGGTTTCGTATCCTTGTTCCTTCAATCCTTTTTCTGACCTATCAGTGAGAAAGGACTGGCGTCAACCTTGATAGGAAAAAAGGACCCCCTCTCCCTAGATAGGCGAGATCCTTCAGTCTAAAGGTGGCAAACTCATCTAAGGAGGTAAACCCCGAAAGAAAAATCACCACAGGTTATCCAAGGTTAGCGAAGGTTTAGTTTAATGCTGATCACCTCGCATTTGGTGAAACTACCTAAGGCAAATCTCTAAGGTCTGACCAACCTCCAGGATAAAGTAGAAGGTATGACCAGATAAGCAGGATAAAGATTCCTCGGATCTATAAAGTCAACAAAAAAAAAAAAAAAAAANAAGGTACTTGGCAAAAAAATGAGTTTTATTTAACTATTCAAAGTATCAATGATTAATTAATTGAAAAACACGAGTTATTGTTTCAATAGCGGTACGCTCTGCCAGATTACTCCATCAAAAAACAATAGCATATCTCGTTGGTACCGTGACGTGTCTTTTGAAAAATATAAACGTATTGTTATGGGCTGCGGGTTAATAATAATTAAGAACACTAAGAAAAAATGAGTAAATAGAAAAGATAAATTACTTACTGCTCATTAATCACACACAGTCACACACACACACACACACACATATATATATATGTATATATATATATAAATGATATAATTTTTATCCTTATCTCATATTATTTTGAATCCTGGACGCTTTAGTATCCAAAAGAATATCCTGGAGTAAGAAGTTGAAGCCAGACCAAGACAAAGGATATGAGATATCTGAAATAATGGGATGGAAAACTGACGAGGTAGGATTTGACACAGCACCACCCGAACGAAACTTTTTACTTTTTTAATGGACATTATAAATAAAAATGTTTTAAATATTAAGACAGGATTACATGAAAATTCTACAAATTATACTTGTTGTGATCTACCATACCTTTTATTATCCGTCTTCATTGGTTTCTGCAAACCATCTTCTGTTGGCGTGCGCTTTCGGACATTGTCCATCCTCCTGGCCGAATACATGTGTTCACTGTCAACTCTGAACACATGTATTCGGCCACGAGGAGCGCTCGCCAGCAGAAGATGGTTTGCAGAAACCAATGAAGACGGATACTAGAAGGTATGATAGTTCTATATTCATTGGTAGTCATAATAATCCTTTGATTATTTAATTGTTTTGATACTTATGTACTTCCTTTGGAAATTTGAAATTTTAAGTATAAATCTTGACTGATAAATATCTAAGGACTAAAATTAATACTTTTTGTATTGTAGAGTTTCTGAATAAAACTGAAATTCGCCAAGTCAATGTTTTACCAATAATCCCACCCACTCTGTCATAAATACCATAGTAGTCGAAATTGGTTTTAGGAACCATATAAATTAATTTGACGTAATTTATTTTCATACATCACATGTAAAAGTGATAAACTAATAATAGAGGAAGTAAAAGATCAATATATGTTTCTTGTCGCTTATCTTACATTTTTGCGAAGCCTTTAAATCAGTATATCACATATAGTTCACAAATAAGTTGGTCTGTCAAAACCCACCAACCTTCCATATTTTCTTCCATATCTTAAGTTCAACAATACTTTGAAGAGAATTTTAATAAAGTCTAGTCTCATTTTCAATGGCGAATATTATAAAATTGAAGTTTATATATATTTATACATCTTATGATATTCTAATAAAAAAAATAGCTAAAAACCATTTAAAAACTTAAAATGAAATTTCTAGAGAAACGTTCCTCGGGACTAATCAATGAAGAAAATAATAGAAAGTTAATTTTTATGAAGAAGCGTTAAGAGTTTGTTATAAGGGAGGGCGTTTTGAGAAAGAGAGAGAAAGAGAGAGAGAGAGTGAGGAAGGGTTGGTGAGGAGGGAGGAGGCATTAACAAACTTGAGGGCTAAATAAAGGTTAAAACTTGTTCTTCTACTGGTTAAATTGAGGGTGGGCCTAAAACAGTACGTAAATTAAAAGTTTAGACAAAACAAATTTTATATAGCGTCGTATTATTATTTTTCCTCGCCGTCCTTTTTGTAGGTGTTTCTGGCTTCCCCCTACCACCACTAAAGTTTTCGCTGAAGAGGGGGGATAAAGTTTTTCGATCCTGCAAGTAGGGGTTGAGACCAGTCAACTCCACGTGGAGCTCTTCCACAGCCTCCAGGCCTACTTTCTTCCCTTCTTCCTGCTTCATACGGCCTGATACTTCAATGTCTTTTACCTCATTTTCTGAAATAAGTAGTTAAAAGTGAATGATAATTTTAATTAAGCTCCGTTAAGCAGAAGCTATATAGCATATATATATATATCATGTTCAAATTTTCATTATATATTGAATTAATGAAAAATGTTTTATGATAATACATTTACCTATTAGTCCAAAAGCAGATAGAGGAAAAAATATAAAATCACTAAATCACCAGCTTACGACGACCAGAAGAAGGAGAATAAATTCGTTCAAGTTAAGACTGTATTTAAATAATTATACAAAACTGAATAAAATGTTATTAAAATAAACGTTAAAATACGACATTTTACTCTGGGATTACTTACCATAATTATCATCATAAAGTGAATAACTTTATGATGATAATTATGGTAAAGTAATCCCACATTCCATTATTTTTTAGAATCATACCTAGAATGGAGCTAGAAAAAAATCTTACTACCTTAGCCGAAAATCGAACTCGGTTCTCCCACTTGCCGGGCGGGTACGCTACCAACTACACCACTAAGGGAGATCTATAACTCGTAGAAGATCAATATATTCGTCATACTGGGCGGTTAGACTCGTAGTCAGGTATGGGGAGTGTGAAATTATCGATCTCCCTCAATGGTGTAGGTGGAAGCGCACCCACCCGCCAATTGGGTGACCCGGGTTTGATTCTCGGCTGAGGTAGTAAGATTTTTTTTCTAGCTCCCTGTACGATCCAAATAAATTATATTTAATATATTTTTCATCAAAAATTATTTTAATCTAATTTTTATAATGAATCATAACAGAAATCCATAAGTGGATCATGTATTTGGTTTTTTAAATTTATGGGACTGCAGAAGCCCCTTAAATATATTCTGTAGAATCTTCTATGGCACATAGTATAACACATACTATGTATGCTGCCTCCAGTCTTCGCACCGGGAGGCACAGTGAATGTATAACTGTTGCATTGAGTATGATTTGGGGGAGGTGAGACTGTTTGGAAAATAAATGACGAGATCCCAGGCCCAAGACATCATGGCTGGTCTGAGTTCGACTTTACAGTGCGTGTTCTATGGCTTGCCGATAGATGGCAGCAAGGAGGGCGAATTGGCTGGTAGAGGACTTCCAGTAACGGTCATGTTTTTTTCGGGAGAAAGACCTAAAACTTCGGCTTGCTATTGGCGGTGGATTGAAAGGGGATAGGGACTGTTCAAAGGGTAAGTTTGCCGACGAAGACGGTTTCAAGCCTTCAGGATCTAGCTTTGAGGGGAGAACTCCTTGATATGAAGATTTTTTAAATAGCCAATTTTGGTACTTGAGTAAAAATAAACGCTCAGAGAGAAATCAGAATTATATTTGTAGAAAAATATGCCTTAATTGTTATTTTATACAATTTTTTTACTTATTTTTAGCTTTATGACGGTGAGCTTTACTAAAACCGATCGCACCACAATAAGTACTTATAGTATAGCATCTCTGCTATCACCTAGTACCTCAATGTCAATTTCTTCGAACAAAATGTTTGATTCCTTCCGCATATCTAATATAATAGATAAGCAGAATGTACAGTGCGGTAAAGATGTTAGGAATAGTTGTATTTTCAGTTAATGAACTTACTAAATTCTGATAAAATGCTTTAGAAAAATGTACAGTTATAAATTATTTAATTTTAATTATGAAAAGCATCATATAACGAATATCATTGCGTTTCAGTATAATTATTTTGCAAACACTATGTTCAAATATAGTTAAGGAACGATATTGGGTTGAATCCATCTAATTAAGGTACTTTCCTTAATCAGTCAGGAAGGGTGATACGCCAAAAACTGCAAGACGAAAAACATAGATTTATATTCCATTCCAATCTATAAATAAATATTCCATATTTACTAATCTATTACATTAGGAGTAATACATTGGTTGAAACTGTATCTTGTAAAATCAGGCTTCTCGTTAGTACAGGTACATCAGAAATTTGAATATCGACTAAAGGTTTCGTATTTTTTAATTATTACAACCTTCAGAATATCATAGTTACTAGATAATCTGCTAAGCTATGCAAGCGTATGAAAAGCAACAAGTATTACGTTAAAATCAAGAATGGAAAATAATTTCAGCAAAGTATGAAATTAAAGGGGTCTTAGGCACTGAAGTATCTCCATCCATGAAAAAACCTCCAGGATTCTCATTGAAAGAAAATGAAGAAGTCGAATAAGGTAAGTTAACGCTATATTCTTCTTCTTTCTCTTCCTCCTTAGTGCATTTCAGCGTGGAGGTGCCTCAGTCCTGGCAAACCAAGCCTCCCGGACTCCCTAATGGCATTCCGATTTTTTCCTCTCTTCTCTCCTACACTTGAGATGTAGTCAGTCCATTGAGTTCTGGGTCTTCCTCTGGGACGTTTCCTGTCTGGCCTCAAAATATTTTGGGGCGTCACAGTTCTCATTCATCCGGCAGATATGTCCAAACCATCTAAATTGCCTCTTTTCAAGGCTATCCTTTAGGGAGTCAAACCCCAGCTGCTCTCTAGTATTAGCACTTCTGACACGATCTCTTCCCGTTCGGCTCGCTATTTTTCGGAGGTATCTCATTTCCGCTGCAGTAACTCTTCTTAGGTGCTTGTCTATTGGTAACCAACTTTCACTTCCATATGGAGGGTAGGTAGGTAAACAGCTTTGAAGATATGTAGCTTTACATTTTTCTGCGCCTCCCTTTCCCCTATAACTGTGTTGCAGAGGTGGTAGTAAATTGAGTTTACCATCTTTATCCTATTGGATATCCCCTGATCTACCTTTCTATTCCTGCTTATCACTGTTCCGAGGTAAGTGTAGTCGTCCACCATTTCCATTATTTCACCTTTGCAGCGCACCTCAACGTATTCCTGTTCCCGGCCAATGTGCATTGTTTTACTTTTTCTGGCATTAATAGTCATTCCTTTTCTTTCTAGCTCGGCTTCCCATTCAATTACAGCTTGCTGTAGGCTCTCCTTAGTTTCAGCTATAAGGACAATGTCATTCGCGAATACCATTACTTGGGCAAGGATTGCCCTCATGTTCCAATTTCCAATGGTTGTAAGGGCTGTCCTACGTTTGCACATCTTTAAAATTTCATTCATGTATATAATGAATAGGAGGGGACTCAAACTGTCTCCCTGCTTTACACCCTTCTCAGTTGCAAACGTATCGGTCTCTTTTCCATTAGTCCTTACTATCCCTTTGGAATCATGGTAGATCGACTTAATAGCTTCTGTCAATCCTCGCGGGATATTGTTACCCGAAAAAGCATTCCACATCTTATCTAGGGACCGAATGAAAGGAAGCTTTTAGGTCTCTATATGCCAGAAAATACTCTTTCCCCGTTCCCATGACTTTTTTATTATTGTTCTGAGGGTTCTCCTCTTCTGATATGGTCCTGGGTCTGGCGTTGAGGCTTGAAAGCAGCTTGTTCCTCTTCCAAATCATCCTCCTCAAGTTCTTTAAGATTCTTTTCTGATAAGGAATTATAGAGCTTATACACAACCTGGGATAGACATATAGGCCTGTAGTTCACGCATTCACTAGCGTTGCCCTTTTTGTGAATTGGGACAATTATGTTGTATTCCCATTTCTTAGGGATCGTTTTTTTTTCAGTTATTAACTTCTGAAAAAGATACTACAATGCTTTTAGCAGTTTTGCCCCTCCAAATTTGATGAATACCACTGCTGCTGTATACCCTCTCATCATATTCTCTCTGTATACCCTCCCTAGGTATTCTCTCCTCAGAATCTCCAGAAAATACCTCTTTCTAGTTGCGCCTCCATCTTTCCAAAATACCTTTGTCCCCAGTAATCAATCTGCCGCTCTCGTCTTTTATATTTCTTATTGGTTCACTCTTCTTTCCTTTTATTGCCTTGATCTTTTTCTAGAAAACCTAGACGTTTTAGTGATAATCGCTCTGTAAGCTTTTACCGAATTCCTACCAGCTCTTTCTTTTGCCGTCCTTACTACAAGCTTAGATTCATTTCTCCTTCGAACATACAGTTCCCAATTGGCCGGAGTCTTGTTTCTAGTGTATTTTTTCCATTATGCTTTCTTTCTTGCCACTGATGCCTTCACCCTACCATTTCACCACTTGGATCTTTTACATGTACATCTGCAAGTAGAATTAGCGGCCTCCAGTATGGTTTTCTTTATTCCTGACCTATTTGATCCACACTTCCACCCATAATGTTGTCCTGAAGTTTAGAATCTAATTGGTTTGAGTATTCCATTATTTTTTCAGGTCTCTTAAGCTTAAAAATATATATTTTCTGGTAGATCATTGGGGGGGGGGGAGAATTTGGGTATCACCAAATAACAAGAGGTGGTCTGAACCAATCTCTGTACCTCTTATCACCTTAATATCTGTAAATAATCTTCTGATCCGTCGACTGTAGATGTAGTAGTCGATTACACTATTTACATTCCTTTCTTCAGCGGAAAAAAGTTTTTTGTTTATCTTTTTGTGTGTAAAGAATGAGTTCCCTATGAGCAGACCGTAGTCGACACATAAATCAGTCTTTGACCATTTCCATTCTTAGTTTGTTCACCTCCATTCCTTCCCATAAATCTTTGTGCTCTGCCATAGTCATTTCCAACCCTAGCGTTGAAGTATTCCATAGTAATTACTTCTCTGTTCTGATCCTGGCTTTTTACGACTTCCCTTTCTAGCTTGGAGTAAAACTGTTCTTTATCCATGGCACTAGCATCTTCGGAGGGGGCATATACCTGAATAATGGACACTCATCCTATATATAATTCCAGAATTGCTGTAATTCTAGGAGATACTGGTTCCCAATTTTCTACCCTGGCAAAAAGACTGTCCCTCATTATCATTCAAACACCTTCCTTCGCCCTCGATCCTGCAGGAACTCCGGAATAGATGAGGACATGCTGTTTATCTAAACAAACTTCTCCGTGGCCTTTTTTCTTTACTTCACTGATGCCCAGTAGATCTATCCTGTAGGATATAATCTCCTCCACCAATTCCAAATCTTATATCCTTTTGTGCGCCACGTCGTAACCGATGAGTCTGTCCTAGTCCGAGGCAAGTTAAGTTGCTTAGAATCTTATATTCCCAACTACGACTGATTAGCCCAGTAGAAGAGGCCCCGTATCCTCGGGACAACTGGCCTCCCGAATACTCATGTCCCCTCAGGAGAATGGGTGGCCGGGCTTTACTTTGCTGTTGGTCCACGGGTCTTTATTCAGTGTATTCAGACCACCCTTCCTAAGAGGGACCCCCCATCCGCCGCCCGGGGGACGCACTCCCTAGTGGAGAGGTTCCGCCGAGAGCAGTTAACGCTATATAAACAATGAAATTCCCTTATAATAAGTGTAAGGCTACTTTCCCACTAGTTAGGTTTTTAAAATTTTTAAGGCTTTTCAATAAGGCGAAGAGTGTGGGTTATGAGTGGAATATCTATCTATATATGAGTATGAATATATATCTCTAACCAATTACAAAGACAAGAAAAAGGCAAAAAGAGGAACATGGAGATAATTATCTCAGGCGATTATAGAAATAACCAGCAAGACTCTAGAAAATTTTTGTGAATGATATAAACGGACTGGGTATCCACTAGGGGATCTTTCAATAAGAATCAGGAAGGAACACTAAAAATTATATATTGAACTTTGTGGAACAAAAAGAGATTTGCTTCTTGGCGCGTGCGCGCAAGAACACACACACTCACATATACTCCTTCATGCATGAATCCGTAATTTTTAAATTAAGGATAACAAATTCGGTGTTTATGTTTCATTTTACAAACCGTTGGATAGGTTTGTTAATGGCTCAAATCGGTCAAGGGGGAGGGGGGAAATTTTTAAAATGATAACATCATTGTTATTTGCCTTAAAAAATAATGTATAAAACAAAGTCGGTATAAAATATTTAATCTTTCTATATAAGTTTTATAATAAGATAAACCTTATTAAGAATGTAATTTCGAGCTTTAGGCAGGATCTCTAATTTTCAAAAAATAGAAAAATAATTAGGTATTAAGACATTTCATTGCATGTCCATACAATTCTTCATTTTTGGTTGAAATCGGGTGAGTAGAAGAGGATATTTAGATGGAGCTCAAAAATTTAAAACATTAACACCTTTGTTCATATTTGAACAAAGAAAGTATAGAGGAAGTATAGAGAAAATAATTGGTGTAACATTTTTAATTTTTTTAAAAATTAACCTCAGACACATAGCATCTGGTTCTTCCAAAATAGTTCATTGACCGAGGATTTAAAAAAAATACACTTAATTTTGGTACCCATTTTGGACCCTCCAATAATTTTTTTGTTTAATTAAATCTTTAAGTAAGTGTAGTCGTCCACCATTTCCATTATTTCACCTTTGCAGCGCACTTTAACGTATTCCTGTTCCCGGCCAATGTGAATTATTTTACGTTTTCTGGCATTAATAGTCATTCATTTCCTTTCTAGCTCGGCTTCCCATTCAATTACAATACATTCAATTACTTGCTGTAGGCTCTCCTTAGTTTCAGCTATATGGACAATGTCATCCGCGAATACCATTACTNATATATATATATATTCTTGTAGAAAACAAAGGACATCGTCAAAAGATTCGTTGAATGTATTTGTATTTCTGAGAGCCCTACCTGTAAGCTCCATCCTCCATTCCTGACCTACCTTTTGGCGGGATTAGCGTAGACATGTATTAGGAGTTGTTTCCCAGAAAGGCTGGGTGTGGCTGGGGAGAGAGAGAGTGGGGAATTTTCGTTGCTTGATAACAGTTAATTTTCACAGTTACTAAGCAGTTCTTGCTACTTGAGTAGCCCGTCATGCAGGAGCTGCGAAAACCAAGCAGTTTTCCAAAAACACTACGGTTGGCTTTCCAGAGTGGGGAGAGCGCTCAGCCTTCTTACTTACATTCTTAAATATGTAACATACTAAGAGTTTTTCGTAAAAGTATTTTTTTTTCCTCATGACAGGGAGTTTAATCTTCACATACCATACAAATATTGTATACAATGTACATGTAAAGTAAATAATTACATTAGTTGATTATAATATACGATTAACAAAAAAAAAATAAAGCAAACAATAAGTAACAACTAAAGAACAAAAGCACGAGAAAAGAAGAATTGTAACAAAAAAGAATGAATGAAATGAACAAGAAAACAAAGAAAAACTATACAAGTCTGAATATTTAAATACATATACGGTTTCAATTATATAAATTATAAACTCTATGTGATAATTTAATTATGAGTTAAATTTTTTCAAGCGAGATTTCAAGGAATGTACTTTGTCTATCAATAAATTCGTTTCTACAAGCCATTTTCCATATTTCAGTAGTGCCTTTCTTGTTAGTTCTGTCCTGTAGTCAATAAGTAGTGTACAGTCATTGCATCAAATGTTGGTATGTCTGTTTGTATATAAAGTCACAAGGGCAGGAAGGAGCATCTTAAATTTTAAATCTGTAAAAATAACTGTTGACTGTACCCTGTCCTGTAATAGTCAAGTAGAAGTCTGTCCATGTTTTCTGTTTCATATAGTACGTCTGTGTGTCAGGTATAAATGTGTACAATTATTTAGATTTGTGCATATTTTGCCATCTTGATTGCCAATATATTAAAGCCTTTTCGTGTAATAGATGTTGCTTTGAGATAAGTTTGTAACACACAGTCAAGGATATATATATATAAGAATAAAAAAGGGATAATTATTGAAATAATTATTATTAGAAATTAATTTTTGAAACTGGAGGCCTAAACGTTATACACACACGTATATATATATATATATTTCTTTTTTGCCTTATGATTTTTGATACTGGATTTTTAGACGTTACTATCCTGCATTTAAGATATTCCTTTAACAGTGACTGAAACAAATCTGGGAGACTATATCATTACATTTTTATTACATTCAGAGAAATAGTACTTACATGTATAAAAATATTACAGAAAGGTGATGCGCTAACCTCGAGAGGAATTATTTTATTATTATAAAAT
>KZ807927.1:266132-279663 GCA_000696205.2 Oncopeltus fasciatus
AATTAATAATTTAATAAAATAAAAATAAATAAATGTAATGATGAATTAATGATCATTTCCACTGTCCCCCGATGGGGTGAACTTAAAACTAGGAAACTCATAATGAAGTTGATAAACAGATACTACTTAAGAAAATACATTGGGTCACAATGTGATTGATAATTCTTTCAACTGGAAATGCCGACTAGATAAACAGAAATAGAACAAAATCCACCTGTTTAAGGCACATGTTAAATCTGCCCACGTCCATGTTACAGAAGACCTTGGGAGTAGATAAACGATTCCACATTTTCCAAAATCACTGCCTGCTAAATTTTAAATTTGTGGTTGCTGGAGGCTACGAAAGATAAAGTGCTGTGGAAGAGAGGAGGACAAGGAAGAAATAGAACAGAAAACGGATACACTCTTAGGATGCAGGATAGCACCATTAAAACTCAATGCCTTTGAATGGAATCATCAAGGATCAAAAGCCATTTGAACACTCGAAGAAGATGCTTGCTCCGGCGGCCAAAGGTCGTTGATTCAAAAGAATAACATGCGATCCTCACCAATATTGTTGGCGACTCAAAAGTTCCCCAGCCACTTCCCTGGAAAAAGTGCCCTCAACTGAAAAAAGTCAAAATAAACTGGACAAATGGATCCCTTAGAAATTTACAGAAGCCAATTAGGTAAGCCACTTATCAAATGAATTTTCGTTATCTTCTCATTTAAATTGAACGAGACAGGATCATCACCTGCTTGGAAAAATTGTTTTTGTACAGGAATTTTAGGCGTTCATATTTTTGTTTGTTAATTAAAAGGGAACAAATTTTTTTTTTCAAAACTGATCTTCACCCAAAAAAAATTTAGCTAATTGTTCTCTATAAAACAAGGGGTTAGTGCATTTCGAAATTCTGAATCAATGTCAAACTATCACTGCATAAGTATATCCACAATATTGGACCATTGCTACACGAAGCTAAAGATTTTTGATAACTGCTTAATTAATAAATAAGGGGCGCCGGGGTAGCTCATGGGATCCGTTCGGGTCTCACAAATCTGGCGCTGCGGGTTTTAATCCCGCCCAGGGCAATCTTTTATTTATAATTAAAAGCTTGTCCTGAGACATGGTCGTTTAGAAAGGGGTGGCAACCTGTACATAGCCCCTTCCTCCATGACCCTAAGTGGTTGAATGGGAGGCTAACACTTAATAAAAATAAAAAAATTAATAAATAAAGGCCTCTACTTCTCCAAGACAATACTCGGTCACACTGCCAAATTGACCGAGATTGTTTGTGAACTTTCGTTACATACACCCAATTCCCCTGAATTTTCACCTACTGATTAGAGCTCTGGACAACCATTTCAGACAAATGTTTCAACAACCAACACAGACACATTGGACGCGTTTTTGGTCTGTGAAAATCAGCTGATCAGGAGGTTGTTGATGGTCACGTAGAATATATTAACTCATTTGTTCATACTTTCCTAAAAAAAAGAAGAAGAAAGGGGGAAAAAAAAACCCACAGGAATGGTGTAATTCAAAGGGGAGACAAACATGGTCACCCATGGCTATTGGCTTCCTAAACAAATGTAAATTGAGACAAAGAAAATAATAGCCTCTCTTTTAGAAAACAATCACAAATTCATTCGGATAGTAATGTTTAAAGTGTAAAGAAAATAATAAATTCACTACGTTCACAAATAACATATAATGTTATATATTAAAAGGTATTTATAGGGCGTAATAACCTAGAAGTTGATTGCCCTTCAATGGTCTACTACTACTACTACTATAAAGAGTTATTCTACTTGGCTTGAAAGCCATATTATTATTATTTTATTTCCGAACATATTAAATTCTCATAACGAATAAATAATTATTTCAAATTTTTCCTCATTTCAAAATATATTCCCATCATCAGACTTCACTTCACTTAGAAGGATTCCAAAATTTTGATACAAAAATTGGGCACTGTTGTTCAAAATTTTTTAAATATGAATTAGTGAGAAATTTTGAAATAAAAATTCATTAAGCAATTTATATATTATTATTGATTAATATTATTGATTATTTTATTGTTTAATGCTATATGCCGAATAGCAGGTATAGCTAGTCTGTAGAATATTCCTTTATAACTATGACGTAATAATTATTCACACGCGTTCTGAGAGGGGCAGGTAACGTGGGATATGACCTCTGTCAAGGAGCTGTCACTGCTGTCGTGTGGGAGTAGCGCAAGTCTGGGGGGTCCGACTCCCCCCGCGCCTCAGTAGTTACCGGAAGATGGAAAAGCGTAGGCTGGGGTCGTCCACAAATTTCCCTACGGCCAGAGGGACCTACTCCGAGAGGGAGTAATGTTTACAATCTCCCTAATGCCACCCCCGACGTCTCGTCCCAGACGTGACCAAAGGGCGGACAACTTTTGACAGCNTTTTCCTGGGGATACATACAGTCATTACACAGACGAAAAACGCCATATCAAGGGAATAATTTGAGATCAGTGGCAACAAAGATGGTACAGAAGTTCAACACGACTGCGATCCATATTCGACGCAGGCCTGGTCTTGTTTTTGATAAGTTAATCAGATAAAGGAATGGAGAGGTCACAGCCTTTAGACTATGAACACTTGAAGAACAGGCAGCAGAAATACTTTCATAAATTTTGAGGTTTAAGTATGGCGCAGGGGGAGTTTTTATTTCTCGATAAAAACGTTGGATAAAAAGCTTGCCCAGGGCGGGGCTCGAACCCACAGTGGGAGACCCGGCGCCAGGATACACCCGGCGCCCTACTCCGGCATTTATGGCTTCCATCTTTAATAAAAAGTAGGAAATATATTTAGTGAGGAAATTTTATTATCCGACTCGTTTGAATTAAGAAAATAACTAATCATATTTTTTATTTATTGTGTAATTGTTTAATATGAATATTTTATCCGATAAAGGGCCAAAAAGACGTTTTTTGTTGTTGTTTTTTTGTCAATCCCTTGGAAACATGTAAACATACTATTTGTCAACTTTTACTAATTATTATTATTAAACTATTATTTATTTATTACATTTTGTTAAATAAAAACATTTATAATTTGATTACAATGAAAAGTAAAAATGACATTCAATGTCAATCATAAGAGGAGAGAAGGTGACCAATGACACCACTTTCAAATTATTTACAGGCTTTGTCCCCAGGAGGTCACGGGGCCATCTTCGTTTGAGTCGACGGGGAGGGTTATATGGGTTGGAATTGAAAAACATGGTCTGTGCTAGTGGTTAGGATGGCATTTTACTAATTGATGACTTTTTTTTGGTATTTTTTTGAGCATAAAAATAAAAATAGCATATATTCCATTAATTAAATGTTGTATTCCATTAGATAAATGTTGTATGTTAGTTACTGTTGTATGAAAAGTTACATACTTGTGCTTTCTAATTTTAAAACATTTATTATTTATTGGTTTTATTGTTATATAATATGTGCAGTTTATTGTTATAAAATAAATATAGATTCACTACATTATTGACTTTTCAGATAATTCCCTCCTCCTATTGGTCTGTTTTTTTAACTAACGAACTTAATATTTCTTTTATGAAGCCGGCCTCGCGACCTTTTGGGCCTTAATGTCTAAATAACTGGGAGTGGGATCAATGGACACTTTCTTTAGTTATTGCGAAGTGATTTTTTGTTATTATTATTATCTATTACTATTATTTCCTTGGAGTTAAAGCACAGTTCGTTTTCTCCCTCATACTATTGTAACTCACAGCCAATAGAACATCGTAGTCAGCAAATTACAAAATGTAACTTATTTTAAAGAGTTTATTAAATAAAGATATGTTGAAAAAAAAATTATTTATTTTTCCATTTAAAAACAACAAACCAAGTTTAATTTTTTTTTAAAATATACATTTAAGTGAATATGATTTTTGGAATGTTGGTTAGGGTTGTAGAAAATTATCTTTTAAAATGAGTCATATGAATAATCTCAATAGATACATTCCTTTAGAAAATATACTTCCTTATCTATCAATCTTAAAGTTTACATTCTTATAAATTTATTTAATGTATCTATATTATCTTATAAACTTCCTCATTCAATATTTCATGTGAAAATTTCAACAATAATCCATATTTCCACAACATTTCTTTTACTCTGTATTTATTTCAGTAACTTTTTCCTCTTTTTCTCTTCCCAGGTTTTCTTACAGTATTTATACATGTTCCAATGAATTTTCCTGGTCTCTTTATATACTTTACACATTGGTTCTCTCATTCATCTTCTCACTGCCTGTCCTACGTTTTTGTTCGTAACAATACTTCTTTTTTTCTTTTAATAATCATGAAGAAGAAGGTATGAAACGAGTCAAGAATCCCTCTTACCTCGCTGTAATTTAGTTTGATTGGCGGGGAGATGCCTCATGCCCGAGGCCCAAGGAGGGCTGTTTTGTCTGACAACAACGGAGAGCCGGACCTCGCCAAACTCCTCCCTCTCCTCGGCCTCCCTTGACACAGCTGATAATTAGTTTCCGATGATTTCGCGGGAGAGATCCCCTCCCCCTCCCACTCCGTGGGGATACCAGGGGGAGTGGTGAAAAGGAGGGAGGTTTTTGGCACCGACAGCTTCTCCTGGTAGCCTGCCACTGAAGTACTTCAACCCCTAGGGTGAAGGTACGGCTTCGGTAATTCTTGAATCTTCTTGAAACAGAAACCAAAAGCAAATTGTAATTAAATTAAATATCATGTTGTATATTTCTAGTAATAACATGATTTTGGACATTCAATGGAAGTACAAAGCCATTAAGAAGAATATAGTAATGTCACATACACACACATTCATGTACGCTAACTTACGAAGCATTTAACTACTGACTTTCAATTTAATTTGTGTCCTTTCAAGAGAACCTTTTTTGTCAAACATTTCTACAAAATTTTAGCTGGCAGATTGGAATTAAAAAAAAAAACATTTCTTTTATCGAAATTTCACACGTAAATAATTTTATTTTAGTTATAAACATACATATAAAGATATGATAAATAAATATTTTATTTTATTTAGTGATAGGTAATAGGTGATAGTTGATTATATATATATAAGATACATGTACGGTATTATGTAAATTATATGAGTTATTTTGATTACTTATCATTTATATTAATTTTATTTGTAAAGAAACAAACTTCAAGCTTTTTTTCGGTGCCTGTTATGGTCTTTGGGCTTCTTTGACAAACCCAAGCATGTGAATTTGTCAAGACGATCGTATATGGTCGATCGTATAAATACTAATGTCTGTATGTGGTATGTATTTATACCATTACGTGATTCGGACATATATGTCGTTCGCACAGATTCGATCTCAGCTAGTATTCCCATGAGAGGAATGACTGGTCTCGTTCCAAACATGGGGGATTAATAATGTTAATAATTTAATCAGATTAACATTTTCAGTATGAAATTTCTTCATTGGATACGTTGCCACCAGTTACTTACGGATCTAGATCATCAGAGAATCTGCCCTTCACGCCCAGATCAGCCAGCCTCAAAGAAGTGAGAGCTGTTAAGATTAAATTAGTTTTTGTTTTTTTATCCTTTCATTCAACTACTTAGGTCATGGGGGGTCTCTCTACAGGTTTCCACCCTATTCTAAACATCCCTGGCTCAGAAAAAGCTTTCATTTATAGATAAAAGCTTGCCCTGGGCAGTATTTAAACCCGTGGCGTCAGGGTTTTGAGACCCAAATGGATCCCTATCGCCCTGAATTAGTCATTTATCCTTATTTATATCTATATTTAAATAAATATGAGAAATTTACTTAGCTTTCGCAGCTCCTGTATCACACAGAACTTTTATTTAAATGTTAACATCCTCTTCATAGATAGTTGAACATATATTCACTTATTTTTTTTTTTTAAACAGAGGATTAACATCTCCAACAATATATTCCACAACAAAAACTTTAAACACATAATAGACATTCTTAACCATAATGGCTCTCCAAGACACATAATCCACAGACTCATCAATAAATTTTATAATTCTCATTCCACTTCTCCCTCTACTCCTAGTGACACTCCAATATTCCGTTCCCTACCTTATATTCCCACTCCTATTAGAAAAAAAGTCAATAAATCTATAATTAACATCTTCCCCAAACAACGCATAGGCTTCTCAAACAACAATAAACTGCAAAGCCTATACACAAAACTGAAAGACCCCATTCCCAATATTGACAGATGTAACCTCATTTACAAAATCCCCTGTGCCACTCAAAATTGTACCCCAGCATATACAGTACAAACAAAGAACCCCGTGAAAAGAAGAATCATTAACCATCAACATGACATTTAAAAAAAAACCACTGCAGCTCTTTAAAAACAGTCTACTACTCACAATATACTCTCGACTTTGACAAACTCACACTTCTTGCGACTGGACCCAATCTTGAAAAGCGAATTTTAGCTGAGACTATTCACATAAATTTAGAACATAATCCCATCACATACAGTAATATTTTTCACATCTTGAAACAAAAATCACTATATGATAACGTCATAGCATTTCCTCTTTGTCTACTTCTTTCCTAACTATTATTGTCATGAACCTCCAACCATTTAATCCTTCTTATCCTTAGCCCACTCCTACATCCGTTTCCTGTTCCTTCCACTACTCTTTCATATAATTTAAAAAAAACAAAAACAGATCAGTCATGATGTAGACACTATTGAACATGAGTCTCTCTCTCCCCATCACCCTATTCGCTATGTTACTCTCAGAATATTATAAATAATTTATTTTTCACTCTCCAATATGTTCAGTATCCAGTTCTTATTCATTTTATATAGTCGATTACACACAGTTTTATATTTTCATTTATTTATTGTTTGTTAGATTATATTAAACGGGTTTCTGTATTATTTCTGAATGTTTATTTTTTATATTCGGCCCTGATGAAGGCCTGAAATTAAGGGCAAAATGTTCGCTAAAATAAAACTTTTTTGGTTACAAATTAGTTTTTAATTCTTCTACTACCACAGCTGTATTCCTGATAATCCTCTCTTCATAAAACACGATGGTCAACAAATTTACCTCCAAAATAGTTTTTTTTTGTGTCTATATTATAACAATTATAACAAAAGAGATTAACAACTGCTTATCTATTAAGAGATTACAAACCCATCCAACAATCGACAGAAAAACATCCAAGTACCCATTAAAGTTAATCAGGGAGTTTATTTTCCCAATATTTCCTACCATTGTTGTTCCTAATTTTTAAGATCAATAAACTACATTGGCCATCATTGTTCAAAGGAATAAAAAATCCAGAAAATATGACTATACTTTATCAACAAAGGCAATGGATTTACTTAAATTAAGGAATATTTTCAATGGATAAATTTAAATACACATTCATTTATATTTCTTTACTGAGCCGTTTATTAAAAGCAAAATATTTCCTAATATACATATTTATATCATTAAAAAATTGTTGATATTTTTTAAAAGTCGCTTCATATTATCAAAACGAATATCTTTATTTTTCTACAAAATCTTCTTAATATAAATTATTATCTTCTTCTTCAAAATTTTAAAAAGTATCTCCAATAGCTCAATGGTGCCAATAAAAAATTCTGTTTTTGTTACATAATGACTTAAAAAATTTTTGTAACACGTTCAACCACCAATTCTTAAAAATTGCCTCCCTTTTTAATTAGTTTTAATGTTTAAAACATAATTTGAAAGTAAAATAGTCTGTTAAAATGCTTCAAATAATAGGTTAGAGCAAATCCGCTTTTCGTATATACTAAGGTCGCATTGTTTCCCCAATACCGTGTAAACAGTACGCCAAAATGGGGGGGGGGGGACTGGAGGCAATTTACGCTGGCGATAAAAATAAATTAAACCATAAATACAACGGGAGCGTCTGGCAAGAACGTCTCCCACGACACAAGGGAGACGGTTTTCGGAAGGCCTGGCACAACCCTATCGATTTCGAATTCTACTCGTACGTAAAGGGGCGAGAGTGAGACACAGAGTCTATGTTCCGTGAAACTCTTAATAGGTAAAAGTTGCATGGGCGCGAGGGAGGCCAAGCGACATATGTAATTACCATTGAAACATGGAGAGATAAGGGTGGCAGAGAGAGAGAAAGGGGATTGGTTTTGCCCCGACTACGTGAGCACATATCCACTCTGTCTACTCCCCCGGCAGCGAGGTTAAAACCTCCACTCCCCGTTGAAGCTGTTGCTTGAATCCGGAATGAGCTTCCCGCCAATTATTTTCCCGCCCGTTTCCAGCTGGCATGTGTATTGTCGAAGAGCGGGACACACACACACACACACTGTATCCAGTCCGCGGAGAATGTGCTCAGCCGGTCGTGATGTTCATAACCTGGCCGCTGTCTATAGCTCCGGCGTGCTTCATAACCTCTTCCTTTGAAAAAGGCCTTCAGCCCCACACACACACACACACACAGATAACCTGGCACACTAATTAAAACAGATCGGCATTCACAGGTCACCCCTACGCAGCGGATCAACCATTCAGCGATAATACCTTTACGGTCTGCGGGATCTGAGTGGGACACACACTGTATAACCCCAGATTACAGGGCTCCCCTTGCATGGCCACCGGGTATTCTCAATAGCTAATAAACTTTTGATTTGTCGCAAAAGAGCACTTACATTTCACGTGAGCTCTATCAGCAATTTAAAGGCTATAAATAATTCATTTGTGTCAACTTCACGGCATTTCTTCACTAAATGTAAGGAAATAATAATTAAATATAATTTAAATAAATTAATTGTGATGCGTATTCCCACACTAAATTATCTACAAGAAATGCACAGGGAGCCAGAAAAAAATCTGTACTACCGCAGCCGGGAATCGAACCCGGGTCTCCTACTTTCCTTAATAAATAGCTGATAATGTTAGAGCTCCTTCGAGTAAAGGACAACTTGGGGGTTTTTCTTTTTTAGGATTGTTTACTTCCAGAAATCCCTTAAAGGAACGTATTATTTTCTAAAAGCTATTAATACAGATTTTTGTTTGATTGTTTCATAACTAGTTTTTTGTTAATTATGGCGAGTACACTCCAAACTATGGGAAATTTATTCTTATTTTCTATATTTTCCGTACATTTCTACAATAAGAAAAATAGTCTTTATTTTTCCATAATTGGCACGGGGCGTAGACAATTTGAATTTTTTTACATTTAACTATGACTTCCTGATGAATATTTGTCCTTCTGATGTAAATGTATACAATTCCTTTATATATGCATGCAATTCAATTAAATGTGACATTACAAAGTTTTTGTTATTTTTAGTATTAAAAAACACATTGTAATTAGATGTGTGTGAAATTATTTTCTTCATTATTTTCGTTAGAAGTGAAAAGAATGTCATGAAAATAAATTTAAATGCAAGAAGTAAATTTGGAAGAAATAAATAAATCTTCCACTTGTTAGTTCATAGTAGACAATAAGGCGCTTATTTCAAGCAACATATGAAATATAACTATAATAATTCTGTGAAATATACGTATAAGAGAAGAATACTAGTCATATATATATTTTTTTTTGAAAAGTAAAATTTGATAATTGAAAGAAAGTAATTATTAGTCGTTAAAAATTTTCTATAAACCGCTAATTTTTAATTAGTTTGAAAATTGTTTCTTTACTCGCTCTATNTCCTTATTTATATCTATATTTAAATAAATATGAAAAATGCACTTAGCTTCTGCAGCTCCTGTGTGATGGACTTTTATTCAAATGTTAACATCCTCTTCATAGATAGTTGAACATATTTTCACTTATATATATTTTTTTTAAACAGAGGATTAACATCGACAATATATTCCACAACAAAAACATTAAACACATAATAGACATTCTTAACCATAATGGCTCTCCAAGACACATAATCCACAGACTCATCAATAAATTTTATAATTCTCCTTCTACTCCTCCCTCCACTCCAATTTCATCTAGTGTCACTCCAATACTCTGTTCCCTACCCTATATTCCCACTCTATCAGAAAAAAAATCAATGAATCGTTAATTAACACCTTCCCCAAACTACACATAGGCTTCTCCAACAACAATTAACTACAAAATTTGTACGCTAAACTAAAAGATCTATTCCCAATATTGACAGATGTAACGTCATTTACAAAATCCCCTGCACCACTCAAAATTGTACCGCTGCATATATAGGACAAACAAAGAACTCCGTAAAAAGACGAATCAGCAATCGTCAACATGACATAAAAAAAAAAAAAAACCACTACTGCTTTTTCAAAACACTCACTGACAAACATACTCGGATACTTTGTCGACTTTGACAAACTCACACTTCTTGCGACTGGACCCAATCTTGAAAAGCGAATTTTAGCTGAGACTATTCACATACATTTAGAACCAAACCCCATCACATACAGTAATATTTTCACATCTTGAAACAAAATCACCATATGATAACGTCATAGCATTTCCTCTTTGTCTACTCCTTTCCTAACTATTATTGTCATGAACCTCCAGCCATTTAATCCATCTTATCCTTTGCTCACTCCTACATCCGTTTCCTGTTTCTTCCACAACTCTTGCATATAATTTAAAAAAAAAACCAGATTAGTCATAATGAAGACACTGTTGAGCACGAGTAGACTCTCCCTATCACCTTATTTGGTATGTTACTCTCAGAATATTATAAATAATTTCTTTTTCTTTCTCCAATATGTTCAGTATCCAGTTCTTATTTTATATAGTCGATTACACACAGTTTTATAATTTCATTTATTTATTTTTTGTTAGATTATATTAAACGGGTTTCTGTATTATTTCTGTATGTTTATTTTTCATATTCGGCCCTGATGAAGGCCTGAAATTCAGGGCAAAACGTTCGCTAAAATAAAACTCTTTTGCTTATAAATTAGTTTTTAATTATTTTACTACCACGGCCAAATTCCTGATAATCCTCTCTTCATAAAACTTGACGGTCAACAAATTTACCTCCAAAATAGTTTTTTTTGTGTCTATATTATAACAATTATAACAAAAGAGATTAACAACTGCTTATCTATTAAGAGATTACAAACCCATCCAACAATCGACAGAAAAACATCCAAGTACCCATTAAAGTTAATCAGGGAGTTTATTTTCCCAATATTTCCTACCATTGTTGTTCCTAATTTTTAAGATCAATAAACTACATTGGCCATCATTGTTCAAAGGAATAAAAAATCCAGAAAATATGACTATACTTTATCAACAAAGGCAATGGATTTACTTAAATTAAGGAATATTTTCAATGGATAAATTTAAATACACATTCATTTATATTTCTTTACTGAGCCGTTTATTAAAAGCAAAATATTTCCTAATATACATATTTATATCATTAAAAAATTGTTGATATTTTTTAAAAGTCGCTTCATATTATCAAAACGAATATCTTTATTTTTCTACAAAATCTTCTTAATATAAATTATTATCTTCTTCTTCAAAATTTTAAAAAGTATCTCCAATAGCTCAATGGTGCCAATAAAAAATTCTGTTTTTGTTACATAATGACTTAAAAAATTTTTGTAACACGTTCAACCACCAATTCTTAAAAATTGCCTCCCTTTTTAATTAGTTTTAATGTTTAAAACATAATTTGAAAGTAAAATAGTCTGTTAAAATGCTTCAAATAATAGGTTAGAGCAAATCCGCTTTTCGTATATACTAAGGTCGCATTGTTTCCCCAATACCGTGTAAACAGTACGCCAAAATGGGGGGGGGGGGGACTGGAGGCAATTTACGCTGGCGATAAAAATAAATTAAACCATAAATACAACGGGAGCGTCTGGCAAGAACGTCTCCCACGACACAAGGGAGACGGTTTTCGGAAGGCCTGGCACAACCCTATCGATTTCGAATTCTACTCGTACGTAAAGGGGCGAGAGTGAGACACAGAGTCTATGTTCCGTGAAACTCTTAATAGGTAAAAGTTGCATGGGCGCGAGGGAGGCCAAGCGACATATGTAATTACCATTGAAACATGGAGAGATAAGGGTGGCAGAGAGAGAGAAAGGGGATTGGTTTTGCCCCGACTACGTGAGCACATATCCACTCTGTCTACTCCCCCGGCAGCGAGGTTAAAACCTCCACTCCCCGTTGAAGCTGTTGCTTGAATCCGGAATGAGCTTCCCGCCAATTATTTTCCCGCCCGTTTCCAGCTGGCATGTGTATTGTCGAAGAGCGGGACACACACGCACACACACTGTATCCAGTCCGCGGAGAATGTGCTCAGCCGGTCGTGATGTTCATAACCTGGCCGCTGTCTATAGCTCCGGCGTGCTTCATAACCTCTTCCTTTGAAAAAGGCCTTCAGCCACACACACACACACACAGATAACCTGGCACACTAATTAAAACAGATCGGCATTCACAGGTCACCCCTACGCAGCGGATCAACCATTCAGCGATAATACCTTTACGGTCTGCGGGATCTGAGTGGGACACACACTGTATAACCCCAGATTACAGGGCTCCCCTTGCATGGCCACCGGGTATTCTCAATAGCTAATAAACTTTTGATATGTCGCAAAAGAGCACTTACATTTCACGTGAGCTCTATCAGCAATTTAAAGGCTATAAATAATTCATTTGTGTCAACTTCACGGCATTTCTTCACTAAATGTAAGGAAATAATAATTAAATATAATTTAAATAAATTAATTGTGATGCGTATTCCCACACTAAATTATCTACAAGAAATGCACAGGGAGCCAGAAAAAAATCTTTACTACCGCAGCCGGGAATCGAACCCGGGTTTCCTACTTTCCTTAATAAATAGCTGATAATGTTAGAGCTCCTTCGAGTAAAGGACAACTTGGGGGTTTTTCTTTTTTAGGATTGTTTACTTCCAGAAATCCCTTAAAGAAACGTATTATTTTCTAAAAGCTATTAATACAGATTTTTGTTTGATTGTTTCATAACTAGTTTTTTGTTAATTATGGCTAGTACACTCCAAACTATGGGAAATTTATTCTTATTTTCTATATTTTCCGTACATTTCTACAATAAGAAAAATAGTCTTTATTTTTCCATAATTGGCACGGGGCGTAGACAATTTGAATTTTTTTACATTTAACTATGACTTCCTGATGAATATTTGTCCTTCTGATGTAAATGTATACAATTCCTTTATATATGCATGCAATTCAATTAAATTTGACATTACAAAGTTTTTGTTATTTTTAGTATTAAAAAACACATTGTAATTAGATGTGTGTGAAATTATTTTCTTCATTATTTTCGTTAGAAGTGAAAAGAATGTCATGAAAATAAATTTAAATGCAAGAAGTAAATTTGGAAGAAATAAATAAATCTTCCACTTGTTAGTTCATAGTAGACAATAAGGCGCTTATTTCAAGCAACATATGAAATATAACTATAATAATTCTGTGAAATATACGTATAAGAGAAGAATACTAGTCATATATATATTTTTTTTTGAAAAGTAAAATTTGATAATTGAAAGAAAGTAATTATTAGTCGTTAAAAATTTTCTAT
>KZ807927.1:280022-296687 GCA_000696205.2 Oncopeltus fasciatus
CACTCATCTGCAGTTTTTCCTCCAAAGCGGCCCTGAAATTAAAGGTCTCCAACTCGGCCAAGAGAAAAACCCAAAAATTCAGAGCACTTACCTTCTGGGAATGCGTGGCAGTCGTGAGTGGACGAGGAGTAATGGACTGTATTGTAACGGGGAGGCGCATAAGGCGACACGAATTTATAATAAATACTTTTAGGAAGCGAAATGGCGGCGGAGGATACGTTAGACACTTCGTCTACACTTCGGAAGCAGAGTGGTTCCTATGGGATCTGGAAGCAGAGTGTCTCCTATGAGATCTGGAAGCAGAGGGTCTCCTATGAGATCTGGAAGCAGGGTGAGAGTGAGGTAGGGCATAGCCGCTCTACGCGATAAGGGTCGCGAGTCCAGGCGAGTCAGCCCCTGTGCCGAGATAAGGGCGCTCGGGACTGATAAAGGAGGATTAGGGCGCGAACAATACATATACATATATAATTAAACAATCGCGGCTGCGATATGTAGCAGTCAAGAACAGAACATTGGTTATTAATAGGAATACAAAAAAAAAAAAATCTATTAAGCGTAATTTGTAGAAGATGCATCCTGCTAACATTTTTACAAAAACGCATATAGGTGGAAATATTTAGGAACTTAACTTCGAGGTTTGGTTGGGCCCCCTTATTTTTAAAATAGAAAAACTAAATATTCAATTTAGGCTTCCTATAGCAATCAATGGAATGAATTATTTTTCTAGCTGAAATCAGGATTAAAGGATTAATGGGGATTAAAGGAGTAAACAAAACTTTATAACCTAATTTCTTTGACTTTGAGGTTTTATTATTACATTTAATTTAATTGACTTTGAGGATACATTATTATATATAATTTAATTGGTCTTGTGATTATATTATTATATTTCATTTTCGATTCATTAATCTTTACGGCATTTGAGATAAATCATTCATTTTTATTCTTATCCATCATTAATTTAACTTGTGAAAGCTTTTTTCTTTCTTTCATTTTTGAACTTAATACCATAAATATTGATATACTGATATTTTCAGATAGGTTTAAAGTATTAGGTTTTATCTAATTCATTTTAAGCTGAATGTTACTGCATTTTTGTGGACAGAAATATGTTAAGAACTGTCAGAGAATATTAGGAAAGCTAATTTTGAACATTGAATAGTAAAGTAAATTTATTTTAAAAAATTAATCCACGCAACATATTGCCCAGTAATTTCCGGTTTTGGTCATCCATGGATGAAGTTTTCGTAAATGTGAAAACGCACTAGGTATATTTATGTAGAAAGAGTTGAATATAGTGGTTGTTAAGGAGAGTTACTGATGGAAAGGGCTTTGTTGTAGGTCCGCCTATTGTTGGCACACCCTACCCACGATGAAGGCCTACTCGCCTTCGGCGTAATTAATGAAGAAGCCGGCCTTGGAGAGCTTTCTTAGAGCGAAATGGGCGCTAGGGATGAGGAGAGAGAAGGGCCAAGGGCCAAACTATTCTATAGGTTGGGGGGGGGGCACCCACAATGTAATCAGGGCCGACCTAAGACAATGGGCTCGTGTCCCGAGCCTAAAACCCCCTCCGTGTCTCGTACCTTTGATGAGGTTTCTGTTAGCTCTTTAGCCATAATGCGAGAAGACGACGAGGCGGCTCCAGGAAGGCCGCTTCCTGCCACTTTTGTCGCGGCTAAGACGATACCCTTGTCTTCCTGGCACCCTCATCCGTCAGACTTCGGAGGACACCAGGGTCTCCACTATACGCCCTCCGAGACAATCACTCCCCTTAATGCAACATTCCAGTCAGGAAAATGTCCATCACACCCGAACCTATATCCCCAACAAAATTCATTGAATAGAACTGCAAGTCATAATTTAGTCCGAATGGAGAGTTTTTTTGACCGCAGATATTATTATTAGATGTTTATTGTTGGGGTTCGGTCAAGCTAGATCCAAAAAANTGTAAGCCGAAACGTCGGCAGATAGTATTTAAAAAAAATAAAATTTTTTTTTAAATTTGTATTTTATTTTGGATCTACCTTGACCAAACCCCAATAAAAAACATCTAATAGTAATAATTTAGTGAATCTTTATCTGATATATTCAATGTATAATTTTAATATATTCGTTTTTATTAGCGTTACGAAAAAGTATTGAACAAAAAAGTGAAAAAATTAATTTCTATCATTTATCTTCTAAATATTTTATTAAAATCATATTATTTTGGCCTCCTTTTTTTATATAGAAATAATAATAGTAGATAATTTGTTGGAGTTCAGTCAAGATTGTTAAAAAAAAAAAATACAATTAAAAGAAGTGTTTTTATTAAATTATCTGCCGGCGTTTGGGCTTGCAGTCATCTTAAGAGCCATCATATGGTAAATGCTATCAGTAATGCAGATTTGTCCCAGGTGACAACACGTCCTTTCTCGCCTTTATGATAGCCCTGGAGATAGCATACAATGTATAAAAAAAACTAATAAAAATAAATTAGTTACTTAAGCTTTTCATTGCTCTAAAAAAAATGTATTTTCTGTTGAAATCGGAGGTAAGAAAGAGGGAAGTTTAGATATATACCAAAATGTATAATCATACCTTCGTTGTTTTTAAGTTACAAAGTATTTGATAGAGGTAAAAATGTAGTTTTCTAAAGGGTTATATTTTAAAACATTCGTTTGAAAAATGCTTTACAAGGAAGACATTTACGAATGTAACAACGATGGCTGAGCACTTTCCTTTGTATGACAGCTCTCCAACCCTCGTAACTCTCAGAAACTGCATTATACACTATATATATTTTTTCCATAACTATCAATTACAAAGATTTTTAAATTTTGTCTTGTTGTAAATCCCATTTACTCTTATTTATTTACATCTTTTTGAGAAATCTCTTAGAATAAGTAGCTCCTGCATTGCTCAGGTATTGGGAAGGATCTGTCAGCTCCTGGGACATAACCTTATCTGCCAGCTCTCCGCCTCTCTTGTGGACTCTCCCCTCGCAGGGCATTCGGCTATGAATCACTAATGCAGGCAAGACAGACTGGTATCAGCAGTGTCTCCCTCACACATTTGCATCTCCTCCGCCGACCCCAGGACTCCTTGAGATTCATGCTCGGGACGATTGGCCGCCGGTCCGGAAAGCAAACAAGGGGGACAGTAGCCAGACAAAGGGGGGGGGGGGAGGGCTTCTCCATCCCCGCCGTACCAGGAGTCAGTTTTCCAATCAGACCTAGCGCCCGAGATTTCACCATATGTCCACTGGAATGATGACAGGGCTACTCCTCAGATTCCGTTACTCTTATAAGGCAAATATATTATATTTTTGAGTAACAGAAGAGTGGAGGATTCAAATCTCGTAACGATTCACAGAAAGCGATTCTTCACAATTCGCATAAGATTCATGTGGAAATTTGTCCAATGAAAGAAGCTGTTCCACAGGAGCTGCATAAACTTATCAGTTTCTCTATGCTTCATTAAGTATGGCTATATGAAAGAGGGAATGACTGTTTGAGGATACTGTCTGGCTAAGTTAGCAAGAAAAGACATTTAAGAAACTTAGGCTCAAATAGGCTGTTGGCCGGTCGGCGGAGGCGAGATTAACAGATACCCATCTCCTTAGTTCAGTCATTCGTTTTATGCTCTTTCTGTAAAAATGTTACAGTATGATGTATTTTCGATACCCTCTTCTTTTCATTTGCTTTCAACTATTATCGAATTTCTCAAACGGTCTGTACAGAAATTTGATTAAGTTCCAAATTTATTGTTATGATGTGAGTGTGAGTCGTCCATAGGCTAGCATATGTGACTCGCATGCTAAAGTTCCTGGGAACGTATCCCCATTCCTTTTTCACAACGAGTAGTTACAAAGATCCCTCCCAGAGTGTGCTGTAAGTCTTTAGACCTCCTTTATGAGGACGGCCGTTGCCGATAGTATAGAAAAGGTCCAGCCTTTTTGTCCTCCCAAATTGATGACATCCATCTCAAGATGACATAATGAGTAAAGCCCTACAAAAAATCACTGATCCTCCAAGAAGAGTGGAGGTTTGATATTGTGCCGATCACCCTACTCCTGAAAAACTATTTAGTCGTGTAGCCGAATGTACGTAAAAAACAAGCGCAAGGCAGATATGAATGTCTGAGGTATGGCTAAGAACACATAAGTACCTTATGAGACTACTAAAGATACCTTGGTTGTATTAACCCAACTGCACACACACACACGAACACGCATTTTTATGTTTCCCTGCATAGAGTTGGGGGAAGATCGAAGATTTAAAAAAAAAAATTATGTAATTGTTCTAGAATTTTTGGATAAAGTACATGATCTTCATCTTTTTAATTGAGGTTAGTCAATTTTGGCCCTCAAGTTTTTACTTCATTTTCAATTTTACAACAGTAGGCCGATAATGAATAAAACAAATGAAACCGAGGCTATTTTTTATTCTCTACTTCTATTAAGGAAAGGAAACTATTTGTTGGATAATAGATGGATACAATGAAAACTAACAGAGCAAGAAATATTTTTGTGACGAGGGATAATTCAGACGGAGAAGTCTATCATGCAGAAGCTGGTTAGGGTAAACTATACAGCTTTCTCTTGTTTGATTAAGGTTAAAGAATAAATCAATGGAAAAGAAAGGTAGGAGACCATATAATCGTTATATGTTTATCTACAAGAGGGGCCAAAAAGTTGTCGCCTCACCTATGAAGGAGGGGATTGAGATAAATGACTTATACCTTATCATGTTTATCTAATCAGTAGTTATATAAACAACAAATTTTCATAGTTCTGCCATATCTTGTCTAGTTCTTTTATTTTAATCAGTTTGCACTTCCATTGTATTGCCACTTCACACCTCTCGTAATGTGTTGGTCACGATTGACACCTTGAGCTTTGATTTAATCAACCATCCTCTTTAAAACCTAAATCTAGCCCTCAGAGAAAACTTTCTGTTGCCGAATCTCAAAGAAGAATCTTCAGAGGAAGGCAAATTGTAGACGAAGACCAACTCAAGGAGGTATATTTGTCTGTACACATTTTAGCGTCCATAATTCTTTAAATAGTAAAATAATTTTTTAAGTTCCTTTTTTCAAACTTTGGATGGAGTTCGTTTATGACTAAAATCGGCCAATGGAGAGGGCATTTAATTGAAATCCAAAATTTAACATCTTACTACATTGATTATCAGCGTTACAAAATTTTATAAAACAAAATAGGTCGAAATTGTAATTTTGCAACATTTATATTTTATACAATTATCACAATAAATGCTTATTAAGAAAGATATTTAAGAATGTAAATATAAGGGTTGGGATAGCCTAACTTTTTTAAACATGAAAAACCTAATTCGTTATTTGATATTCTTTAAGCTAACTGTTATTTAATTAACATGGNTGTGCTTGGCTCTTTTATTATTATAATATATAAAGGTACATTGCGTTTTCAATATAAATTCCTAAAAAAATTCATTTTGGTTAAAATCGAATAAAACGAAAATTTTTAATCGTTATATCTTAGTCATTATTTGAGTTACAAAAAAGTTTGAAGAACATAATAGGAGTAGAATGTAATTTTTGGATGTTCAAAAATTTGTTTACGAAAACGCTTGTTAAGGAAGAAATTGACTTTGATGAGCTACCCCCACTCTTCCTTCCAGACCATGCTTTTGGGGGTCATACCTTTTACGCTCATTGTTCTCTCCCGCTTGTAAATTTTATTTCTTAATTTAATCTTATTTATATCCATCTTTAATGGGAAAAATGGGACGTGTGCTTTTTGAAGATTAGATTTTTAACTTATTTTCCTAAAGTTATTAAAATAATAGTCATGTATGGATTTAAAATATTTCACTGTTCTTAATATATTAAAAAAAAAAATTATCTAATTTTATCGAGGATTAAACTCCTTAAACAGTTTCTGTATAAATTAAAATACTCAATATAAAGTTATTATTTTATATGACACAAAAAGAAAATTTGAAATTGGTTAGGGATTGCGAAAGTTATTGGTGTTTTAAAATAAGCGGCAAAGTTACAGAGACATTTTAATAACGGTTTAGTCACATTGTTAAAGGATACTTCAAAAAACTCCTTGTGGTATTCTCATAAATCAACTGGTATCACCACAATTTTATTTCATTATAACAGGAAGAAAATGAGTAGGGTAAAACTATAAATAGTTTATGAAATTTCACTTGAAATGAACTCTTCAAGTTTACTCTATTTTTAATTATTCAAGCAACAAAATCATTGTAATCCTTGGTCTGAAGGACAAGTCGCCTCTACATACAAGACGTGATGTCTGACAGAGCAGTCGGAGACCACCTCTCTTGGGCACACGTTCTTCGAGAGAGTCCTGAAAAGAGCACTGATAAGGGAGGAGGAAGCGGTAAAGCCCAGTCTCGGGGACTGTAAATAAAATTACTGCCGTCGAGGGGGGGTTTATGGGGGGAAGTTGGCCGTCGTCGGCGGCTAATGAAGCGAGGCCTTCGATCGTCTCGAGCCGGCACTGCTCCTTCCTCGACGGGATAATCCCCCACCTTATCTGGTGGGAGCAAATCTGATCCTCCCACTTCTTCACATGTTCAATATATTTGTTCAGTTTTCTAGGCAAGAATGAAGTGAGGCCTTCGATCGTCTCGAGCCGGCACTGCTCCTTCCTCGACGGGATAATCCCCCACCTTATCTGGCGGGAGCAAATCTGATCCTCCCACTTCTTCACATGTCCAACCTACAATTTACTCCTTATATTTGTTCAGTTTTCTAGGCAAGAATGAAGTGAGGCCTTCGATCGTCTCGAGCCGGCACTACTCCTTCCTCGACGGGATAATCCCCCACCTTATCTGGTGGGAGCAGAAAAAAGGGTCTGTCAACTCTTCGTTGTTTCTAAAGATTCCACCCAGGTGTTGCCGATTGAACAGTGCCTCATGAGGGTGTTGATAAATTCATCGCCTTTATCCTCTCCAAAAATTTTAGGGGATCCACATTATTTTTCTGGCATCTGCCCAGTCTGGTGAGGAAGCACGTCATTACAAATTACTATAGGTCACCAATCTTCCATTAAAGACTATAAACACCTTTTACAATGGGTTTCATCCTTTGTTATACTCCATGCCTCCGCCACATAAAATAGTTCTCAAGTTTGTGTTAAATTAATGGATTTTTGTCACGAATCCATATTCAGTAAGGACTATAAGAGTGTCATACCTTCTATTATCCTTCTTCATTGGTTTCTGTTGGCGAGCGCTTTCAGACATTGTCCATCTTCTGGCCGAATACATGTGTTCACTGTCACTGTCTGTATTCGGCCACGAGGATGGACAATGTCCGAAAGCGCCAGCCAACAGAAGATGGTTTGCAGAAACCAGTGAAGACGGATAGTTCTATATTCATTGGTGGTGGAAATAATCTTTTAGATTATTTACTATAAGAGTGCCCTAAGTTCGACAAAGGCTCTCTACGATTTTCTTTTGTGACTTTTAATAGCCGTGTCGGTTCCTCCATATAGTCATTAAGCTGCCAAGATTTGGAAATGTGCTCACCTCTTTAGAGTCCATTCCTTGGAGCTCTTTTGGACTAACATTGCGAGAGTGTACTCTCATTGTTTAGTCTTCAGGCGTTGATAAGAGAGGCTAAATCCTGCGGCTATTGTACAAGTACCTCGTCAACGCTTTCCAGAGACGTCAGTGTGCCAGTTATTATCATCATCAAGCCCATCATGCCTTTCTCTCGTCCAAAGGTGTATTCCATCTTTGATTCATCTGTTTAACAGGGGAAAAATAAAGGTTATAGGATGCAACCATGCCTGATTCCTTTATTGGTGGAGAAAAATATGAGTTAAATAAAATTGTAATAAAAAATAATAATAATGCACTAAAGAGAAATAATATTTACATTTTTTCTTCACTCTTATGAAATAGTGCCTCATATCTCCATGATAAGCAGGCTTCTCAAATTTGATAAGGGTGGGTATAAATGAGAATAAACTTTTAAAATGAACTTCGAAAACCATAAGAACAACGGAAGTAAGATTGAATGCCCCTGAGTTAGGACTAGACCAATCTTTGTGGGAGGATAGTGGAAGCACTCAACTGTCCTAGTTATTTTTTAAATATCATTATTTTAAGGCCTATGGTATAAGTTTGCAGAACATAAATTATCAAAAATTGAATATCGCATCAACTAGGCATCATATCCTAACAAAAATAATAAGGAAGTCATTGACGACTATTCAATTGTGTATCCCTACCATCTATTCCTCACCCTCATTAAATTTCAACTAAATCGAATAATATGTTTCCCCTTTCTTTGGGTAGTTAAGGAAAAGCTACATAAATATTTACAACTTTTTCATAATTGAAACTTATAAAGTCGGTCCATGTCTTCTAAACGAACCGAAATGCCCAATAGATCTCATTTCCAGCTGAAAAAAAAAAAATAGTTATCAAGGAATTAGTTAAAAGGCACTTAAATTATGCCATAGTATAAAATCCATAAATACTCCTCTAAATCACAGTGAGAAAGTAATTGCTTCAGGAAGACGTGGAAAGGGGGGGGGGGGAAATGTAGAAAAAATTGTCCCTTCCCTCTCCCAACCCCTACCAACCCCTTCCCGGATGTTCGTATTCCTGCCACGATATTCCAACTACATCGACGTCCCGAGTCAAAAAGTGGCGGGGTCCGCGGGTCACGTCCAGGTTAACATATCAAAAGGGCCGAAATAAATAGTCTTTATACATAAAGATGGGGGTGGGGGGTGGTCTTTCCCTCTTGTCTTTCGGGATCCCTCGCCCAACTCTGCACGGGGCTCGATAAGCAGGGCCGTCGCGGGCTGAATAGCGAACGCTGCTTTTATTTACAAAAGTAGAAGGTAAAGGATTTTTACTCTTTATATTCCCGACATCCCTTTGCTAGTATTATACATAATTCTCTTGGAAGGCTAGAAAACTTCAGTACATAAAATTGGTCTGTGAATTTCGAAGCCATAATAATTTTAAAAAAAATTACGTACAAACACTATCATAACATCAGTAAAATAATTTTCTCTCAAATAAGAATGATACGCTCAAAAATATTTTTGTACTTAGAGATGGTTAACAAGTTTTTTCAATTACAATTTTTTAATCTCTTAAACATATCAAAATAGGTGCCATGGAAATGAGGTTTAAAATTTCCAAAAAAAAAAATTGACAACATTCCTGTATTTAAGCTTTCCTTTTAATGCGTCGGATGAGTTTGTTTACGGCTTAAATCAGTAGAGATAGAAAGAAACCTCCACGGATTATTCATAGAAAAGCCCGCAAATTTTATCTGTTAAAAGTTATATATATATATATAACGGCTTTATCGAACTCAAGATTTCAAAGAACTGAATGTTTAAAAGCATACCAATACATATTAATCCATTTGAAGCTTTCTTTAAACTTTTGAACCCCTCCTTACTTCTTAATCTAAAAAGAGTCTCAATTTAATCACTAGTTTCAAAGGAGAAACATGGCAGTCTTCTACAAAATTTTCGTATTTTTTAGGAAAAAAAATTCACAGCAGCTGGAGCACCTCTTAAACTATTAAATACGAAGGGAAAGGTGTCTTTGGCCAGCGTTGGTTTGAAAAATTCTGCATTAGAGATGCGAGGCAAGAGAATAAGAAGGACTCCAGACGACCATTAATGGGTATTGATGATATGCAGAAATCTGCCGAGTGAAATTCGTTCACGAGTACTCGTGCACTTCTCAGGGTGTGTGGTGTGTAGAAAGATGCTATTTGTTGCTATCTACTCTCCATGGGGGTAGTGAAAAAGAACAGAAGATGGGTATCTCACGAACTTAAACCTCTGCAATCCAGCTTGGAAGGTTAGATATTTTTTGAACTTTTTAAAAAACCCTTCTAATGTGAGATTTTCCCGGAAGATTGTCTCCTATGATGAAAAGTGGGCTTACTAGATAAATCCAAATACTCTTAAGCAATGGCTCGACCGCGCTCAAACTACATTTAAGTAGCAGTTAAAGTTGCTATAAGGTGAAATATTGAATAAAAAGAATTTAAAAAAAGAAGGGTTCTGAACATCACTGCGAACAACTGGAAAAATTCATCACGAAGTTGACCATTATTCTTCTGTTATCAACCGAAAATGAATTTTATTTCATCAAGATAATGCTCGTCCTCACACATCCTGTCGAGCCAATGAAAAGTTAAAAGAACTTTACGGGTTCGAACTCTTGTCTCATCCAACCTGTCTAGTCCAGACCTCGCATCATCGGATTACTACTCGTATCGATAAATGGTCAATTTCCTTAAAATTGATAGTTTTGCGGAGGTTTAAATTGATGTCTAAAAATTCATTCACAGGAATGTTACTGTGAAATCACTAGCAGATGACTAATGACGATAGGTAAAATTGGTCTATACTTTGAGAATTAATTCTTAATAATCTTTAGTAATGGTCAAAGGTATAAAATACAAATACTAGGTTAAAAAAGTTTATTTTTTTCCAAATACTCATATGTATATATATATATATATATACACATATATACACACGTATATAAAGTCCATCATTATCACACTGTTATGCTTTATAAATAATACAATTAATCAGGAATTTCTTATAAGTCCTCCCTCAAGATAGAACAAGAGAGGAATTTGCATTTCCGCTTGAAGCCAGCGTATTTGGACTCCTTGAAATTCATCTAATGGTCGCGAACAGTACCACTATCAGGGGTGAGGGGCACCAGAATGTAAACAAAGGGGACAAGAGTGATCCTACAGAACCCCTCGTGTCTGTCTGTGCTCTGCTACTTCTGAGTCTGTCTGTCTCTGTCACCATGAGCCTCATGTATATATCCAGATTCTCAGAGATCAATAATAAAATTTGTTTATTATTAAAATATGATTTAAATAGTAATGATATATTACTATTACAATTAATAAACAGTTTGATTGATTGAACGAATTCAGATTTTCCGCTAGAAAATCAAGCCTTTCATGTAGGTCCCATGACTAGACATTTTATGATCTTCTTCACTGACCCAAGTTTAATTGAAAAATAGCAAAGAATGAAGATATATACATACACACACACACACACACACACACACACAGACACACACACACATATATATATATATATGTGTGTGTGTGTCTGTGAAATAAATGAAAAGAGCGGGGTTACAAGAAATAGCAAATAGAAGAACATTTAATAAATTTGTTATTCTAAGGGTTTACAGAACGTAAAAGGCCTCAAATTCAGTTTTTAAACATTGATATTATAAAGCTTTAAGTTTGAATTGAATGAGCTAAAGAGGTGATTTTAATGGAAGACCAATAAATATATTATTAAGTTATTTGTAATGTCATTAAAAACATTTCTGATAAAAAGTGCTAAAGACCTCAGCAGGTGACGCGCGGATAATAAAAAAAAAAAGTTATGAAATACGATATGTTTGAAGTGTACTTTTTCCTCATATATGTTTTAAACATATAAGACTATATAAGACTCCTACAGGTAAAGGAAGTATTACTGAGAGACTCATACCTCTTGGATGGTGTAGTCTTGCACCGTTCGTTTCCTTTTTCAGACATCCTAGACCAATCCCTGTGACTCGCTTTTTTCCCTAAATTGCATTTTTATTTTTTGGCGGGTAAGATCAAATTCGTCATTTATACTTATATAAATTTAGCTCTAATGAAAAAAAATAAGTCAAGGGAAATTCGCCTATTTAATGCAGCTCCTGGGTGTAAAATATTAATTATTTTTCAATAAATAATGATATCAATTACAGAAAGTTGTCTATGAGATAATTTATTGGGATGACTGTTTAGGTGTGTCCTTATTATCTCAAATAACTAATTTCTGTGTATTTATGTAAACAGTTTTTGTAAAAGTGTATTTGTCTACCTAAAAAGCATTGTGTGAAAAACTTATATTTGTGGCAAACATAAAAATTTTGTACAAGAAATGCCCTGTGAGCCAAAAAAAAAAATAAAAATTCCCGGCTGAGGTAGTAAGAATTTCTTCGGGCTCCCTGTGCATTTCTTGTAGTTAATTTATCGTGGGATTACATACCACAATTAATTCATTATTGAAAAAGTAGTTGTTTAAACGAAGTATATTTGTGAACCCTTACTTCATGGCATAAGTGAGTTAGTAAGTAAATAAATAGTATTACTCTAAGCTCTAAAAGTTAAAGTGAAAATCCTTTTTGAAAATAGATAATATTGATTTGCGGTCTAATTGGAGCACGAGTGATTACTTTAAGTAGACCATAAACAAAAAATATTTATAATTTTATTATTTTTTATCAGAACAATTTTANGAATGTGTATCTTATGTCATATGCCCGCACTCGTGAGATTGTTAAATCAGATTCTCTTGAAAATATAGAAACACTGAGCTTGTCACGTATTGCTTTCAATTTGGAATACCTAATAAACTAATTGAAATAGAAAAGAGAAACCAACAAAAGGTTTTAGGTAACCTTTAGAAATGTATTTCAGGAAGCTTTTTTTTTCTTTTGTTTCTTTCACATAACAAAAATATTTTAAACATAAATAAAAGTGTGAGAAATTAATCAGGATTTTGGCCAGGGTGGGAAAATAAAATTCTCCAGAATTATTGGGTAATTATTTCATTTTATTATTGCCAAAGTTTTGACTTAACTTGTAAATCATCAGGGCGATAATGATGTATGGAGAGATACCGAGGGGGGTTTCTTTTTCCATTATCACCCAGATGATGACTTACAATTTAAGTCGATATGTTGGCAAGAATAAAATAATTACCCAATAATTTTAGAGTATTTTATTTTTCTGATCCTGCCCAAAACCCTCCTTAATTAATTAACTTCTCATGTGTAAATCTCAATAGCCAACCAATCACAAACCACATAAATAAAAGTATAAAAATTATTCAAATTTTTTGACCGTGGAGACTATTAGTAGAGATTTGTTGGGGTTCGGTCAAAGTATGACCGAATGAGAGGAGGCATTGCCACCTGAAACAAATCTGCATGACTGCAAGACCTCATGCAGATTTGTTCCAAATGACAACATCCCCTCTCACCTTCATGATAGCCCCGAAGATGGACAAATATAAATTAAACTTAAATTAAGAAAAATAAGGAAAATAACAAACACATAAATAAACAATAAGATGAAATTCATAATAACACTAATTAGAAGAGTAAATAAAAGTCAATAATAATAATAAAAATAATTAAATAAATAAAAATATTATAAAATGGCTTTTCCTTCATATTATGGAGAACTGGAGGAAGTGTCGGCACTCCTATGATGGTTATTAAAATTACATTTAGAAGACGTTTACTCCCTACTGAAAGGTAGGGAAGAGAAAGAAGAAGATGAATTTCCTCTTTTGACAGAAGGAAGTGTGGATGTGACGTTTCGCAGACAAGGAGCGTAGGCGAAAAAACTCGGTCCTAAAGACCAAGACGAAAACTCACTCCGCCATCTCCCTCCCTCTCTGGTCAAACTAATTGCCAGAATATCCATTTGTCAGAGGGAGTGAGAAAGAGAATGGAAGACTGGAAAGGAAAATAGAAAGAGAGAGGGATTTGGTGGGGGTCAGTGGAGACCCCAGGAGTGATGAATCGCAAAGATCCCGTAGTTTAGGGGGTGGTGGGTCTGGGTGATTAATCCACTGGCCAGCAGGGCGCTTCAACCGCGCGCCAAAGAGGTAGAAGTGGCCGGGAAAGAAAGAAGTGGTTGGGCTTGGCGGAGCGTGACGTCATCGCTGACGGATCGCCCTCACCACTTCTACTTTCACCGTCCGTTACCTCTGCACACACCCTTGCTTAGGATCGGCAGGTATCAGTCATCATATGTCAGACATTCTTTTCAGGATCATACCACTTGAGGACTATTTTTTTTTTTTTTTTTTACGCAAGAAATACTTCTATTTGCAGAAGCATTTTGAAAATTCCTGAATCCAACAAATCAATGTTATCTCCCCAAATGGTTAAAGAAATTTCTTATTATTCTGAGAAGTCAAATGTATTTTGCAACTTTAGCTGTAAATGTTCTTAGTAATATTTACTGGAATAATCCATATTGCAGAGTACATTCTAAAGGTAAAAACTAACTGATTTCAAAATTGTTGGATGATTATTTTATTATTGCCTACAACTTAACTTGTAAGTCATTATTAGGGTGACAGTGATGTCTGGAGAGATATCCGATTGAGGTTTATGGTCACACCTCAGAGTGCAGATGTATACTCGTTTAGTTTAGTTCTGGAATCCGAGATGTGACCATAAACCTCCCTCGGAGACCTCTCCTGACATCACTATCGCCCTGATAAAGACTTACAAGTTAAGTCGAAACGTTGGCAAGAATAAAATAATTACCCAACAATTGAGGGGTGTTTTTTTTTTTTCTAATCCTCGCCAAAACCCTGACTAATTTCTCCAGCATAAAAAACTACTTGGAATTTGAAATAAGATTTTTTTCGGGTCCTTTATAACTGTATGAAGTGTCCTTATTAAATTAAGAATAGAAGTGTTCATTTTCATATTCTATGACTCGCCTTTTCATGTTTTAACAGATCTTGACCAATCCTATAGTGGAGAAGGCAAAAACGTAGTCCGGAATAATTTATATACATTTTTTTTTTGTATGTGTTCCGTCCGCATTTTTAAAAATAATATATATTCAAGCTTCTTCGTAGCGGTTTGATTATGGCAGATGTGGATCAAAGCGGAGGTGAGCTAGAGGTTTAAACATTTTNGGAATTTGAAATAAGATTTTTTTCGGGTCCTTTATAACTGTATGAAGTGTCCTTATTAAATTAAGAATAGAAGTGTTCATTTTCATATTCTATGACTCGTCTTTTCATGTTTTAACAGATCTTGACCAATCCTATAGTGGAGAAGGCAAAAACGTAGTCCGGAATAATTTATATACATTTTTTTTTTGTATGTGTTCCGTCCGCATTTTTAAAAATAATATATATTCAAGCTTCTTCGTAGCGGTTTGATTATGGCAGATGTGGATCAAAGCGGAGGTGAGCTAGAGGTTTAAACATTTTAAAATCTCAATATCTTCTTATTATTAGTATTATAAGAAATTAATAGACCAAAGTAGGTATAAAATTTAATTTAATGAAATTTATTGTGGAATATATTAAATAATGTAATTTGTGAATTAGAAGTGGATCTCTCATCTTATCTTTAAAATAAAGAAACAAAATTCTCTAATTAGGCTTCTTATTGAAAACTGAGGAATGATTTTAGATTTGGTTAAAATCATATGTGGTGGAAAGGAGTTTAAATGAAGAGCAACATTTATAATGTAGATATCTTCTTTTTGTTTTCAGTAAAAAAACATTTTTAAAACATAATATTTTTAAAATCTAATTTTTTATTTAATTAATACCATATTTAACGCTTATTTACTGAGATAATTACGATTATTACTACGATAACCGAGTACTTCCCCCACTATTTCTTTAAACCTGCAAAGAATCTAGTTCAAGGGTTTTTTCTTAATCTTGTTAATCCTTAAAAAAAACTTTTTTTTACATGCTTTGTGCGCCAAGACGATGTAATAGAAGCACACCCATAAAATACATCACATGACAAAGAAATACTGACTATATGCACATTAGTATTCTCATATATATGCAATACAACTTCCACAATCTACAGATTATATTATTTCTGTAAAATAAAATAAATTTCCTTATTACTTAAATCCGGTACCACACCCAGAAGTTTTCGAATCCACTTGAAAACATTATTTAAAGGCTTCTGTGTTTGAGGAAAATTGAAATTTCCATACTTTACGGAAGGAGAGCTCCTATGGTGATGAGAGCAAATTTAAGAAAAAGAATAATTCCCTGAATTAGCATATCACACAGTTTATCGCCTCCGCTCGTTAGACATGAGCCGTGCATGATACTCAAAGAAAAAGAAGGGGAGGAGATGATATAACGCGATTTAGCGGGGGGTGAAATGAAGAGTAGCGATCAGTGGGGTGTGTGGGAACGTGCACCCACTCTACACCCTTAATTCAGCTGATTTGTCTCCAACAAGAAATTTTTTCTTCAAGGGTATGGAACTTCACTTTTATCTTAAGATTTTATAGAACTTCACATGCAAAATCTGTTGTTGTTTTTTCCCGATTTTTTTTTTTTTTTTCCAAATCATTGATTTAAAAGTATCGGCTTCATTGTACGAATTATGTATGGAGTTGTTTTTTTTTATTTAATTTTTCTATTTAATCTTACCTTTTACCACATATTTGACGTGTCTATCTAAGAGTAATCCCATTATACAACAAATTTTTAGATTTATAAACACCTAAAGTTTACGTCAAAAGTTTGACAGGTCAGCAATTGAATCAATCGCACTAGAATTCCCTAACGGATACCTCTTGAAAAAAAAACACCTATAAAATATCGCTGACTCCAGCATTTCGATATACAAAATATACTATAATAATAAATAGTTTTCTTTTTATTTATTTTTTTTTTAAATATTGAATATTGATTACTCTCCGTCGGGGAGTGCTGGTTATGATAATGTAGGGAAAGACTTATCTTGCAACACTGTGGTGAATAATGATTGTGTGTTGACACCGAAACCGGTCACCAAATAAAATAAATTAAATATCGTCCCTAAAATAATTTTATTCTTCAGGATATTCTGTTTTAATAAACGTGCT
>KZ807928.1:11430-23398 GCA_000696205.2 Oncopeltus fasciatus
ATATATATAAGTAATTTATTCATTTAAAATTATACATATGATACAAGTGATTATTTATTTTGGCATCTAGTAAGTAGAATTCGAAGTAATATCGAAATTTTTTTTGGAATATCTATCATAAGAAGAAACTTTATAAAAATAGCTGCGTTCCTTCGGAGTTTACAAAAATTTTAAATATTTCAAGTTCTTGTTGGCCTGTGGCAGCCATGGAAGTAAGGTTGTGTTGCCGCTGTCGCTATCTGGACAGTCCTGATAGAATTATGCTCTGGGCGGGGGCACAGATAAGTCGCGTGTTGTATTTTAACGTGCCTACGCAGGAGAAGGAATCTTTATTCGAAGATACGATGTGTCGTAGATTTAGAGATAATATCATACTTCAGCTGGAAACATGAAGTTGAAAATCTAGAAGTGAGAATTTATATTTTTACCTTCCTCTAGCTCGAAGGAAAGAGCGGCAAGGAAGTGTAAATTTATACGGACGCCATTTTGTACAACTTAAATATGGAGGGACTTTTCTAGGTCTTGGGCCTCATAAAGCACTTACTCACTTAAAATACCCCTTACACATCAGATAAGGACATGCACACAAGATCTTCTAGCCACTTCCCAGGGACAAATGTTTGAAAACTTCTAATCTTCTTATTTAGTTTCCCATATTAAAGCCTTTAATGAATGTTGAATCGTAGTTTAGATTCTCCTTAGACTCTTTATTTAACTATTTTCAGCATTGAAATTATGTTCACGTAGGCTTCGACGGTCGTCAGATGTATTTACCGTTTCTTCTTCCGGGTTGGACCGTGTCAAGTTACTGATAGTTGCCGAGCTTTCGCACATCATATGATGGCTTCTTCAGGGCTGAATAGAGAATGAGAGCTGTTTTTTAAATCCAGGTGGTATATAAATACCATGTTTTATACACCAGGTGGTGTATAATCCCAGCGCGGTCTGGTCCTTGGGCGAAGCCTGCCTTCCCAATTGTTTTCCCTCAGACATTTTCCAGGCCTCACCCCAGAGTAGGGTGCTTAGGAACGAAGCAGTTTGCGTAAGACTTGCTTTCATTCCCCATTCGGCTGCCTCCTCTGTAGTACACACTGCAAACCTCCCCTCCACCTATTTAACAACACCACACTAATTAAATCCAAGATCTAATGGATTTATAGATGTACTTATACTAACAATAAAAAAATAAATGAAAATGATTAAACTAATTTGAAAGACTCAAAGGGGTTGTCTAAAACCGTGCAAGCTGATTGGCGTTATTGACTACTAAGGGTGACGTGCCAAAAAAATAAAATAAATAAAACCTTCATACCTTCTATTATTCGCCTTCATTGGTTTCTGCAAACCATCTGCAAAAAGATGGTATGCAGAAACTAATGAAGACGGATGGATAATAGAAGGTATGATAGTTCTATATTCATTGGTAGTGAAAATAACCTTTTAGATTATTTACCTAAATAAAACCTTCTTACCAAAGGCTGCCATTTCTATTCCCCAACCTCTGTACTGTGCTTCGTAAATTTTGGAATACATCAGTTCACCTTTTTCAGCGGTTTCTAATAATTTTGCATCCTTAATGTTCGATAAGTTTATCTATCTATCTATCTATTTACCATGGATTTTTAGTTTACCGATTTTCTCTCATCATAATTTTAAACAGTCCCACCGATTTACTTTTGGACTTCTCTTTTCGGTTATGTCCCATTTCAAGCAACACTGAGATTGAGGCCTCACACGAATTCGTCATTACGGACTCTCGAGAGAACACAGTCAGCCTCCCGCGTAAACAGTCTTGAGCCTGACTCGGCAACATTCACTGTTTGTATGAAACGGTCTTAGGACGGACTGTAAATCATTCAATGAACTCAACTACAAAGCCGCAGTTCGGGGAATATGATTGTATCCGAGACATTTTTGTTTTTTTAATTGTCATAAGAACAATCGTACAATATGATTTAGTTCATAGCAATGTTTTTGAACCCAGACTTCTTTATTGAAAAAATATATATTCTATGAGTGAGGTATTTATAAGTTCAAATATCACATACTCAATAATTTAGATCAAGCTTAATTTAAGTAGCTTCTGTATGACGAACTTTCTTTTTTTTTTCAAGCATATAAAACATATTTAAAACAAAGTTTTACCAATTTATTTAATGGCGTAACTCAAATTTATAGTTGTGGAAGTTGTTATTTTAACAAATATAAAGTTGCTTCTAAATTCGCTTTAGAAGATCAAAGAATTTATTCGAAATTATACTAGGGGGAATAGACAGGGATAGAGAGAGAGAGAGAGAGCAAACGCTATTAGAGGATTTTGAACGTCAAAATTCCTACAAGTACACAAAGCTGACCGCAACAAGGGGGGAGGGGGGCTATAAGGATCTCCCAATTTGGTTAATTCAGGGAGGTTTCAGTAATCGGTAGGACCAGATAATTCGGACCGTTACTTCGGCTTATCCTCCTGCTGTCTCTCTGTTACATATGTTTCATCAAGGATTCTTTTGTATTGATGACTAGTTGCCGTTCCCCGACTGAATATGCAAAGTTCTCAACATGGAGAGTCGCGCTAAACTGAAAACTCGAAATGACTAATGCACGCCGCACATTTACATAAAAACACATACATATTTAAATCCTCCTTGGTTGGGACAAACTACATCCGCATCAAGAAAAAAAAATTTCATAATATTGATATAATTCATTTACTTACCCTTCTGAAAGTATTTGTTCTAAATCCTTTTCAACATAGGAATTAGGAAATATGGGCTGCAGTGTGGTGGGGTTAGCTTTATAAAATTAGGATGTGTCAAGACCCGACCTAAGCCGATAACGCCCGAAACCAGTTTACGACCGTAATCTCACGCGAAGCCATTAAACCAACCACAAATATTTATAGTGTTCGTCCCTAGAAGAGCTGCCTCTTTTTGAAGATCGCCTCCCGAGCGAGCTGTATGCTGAATTATAGCGGACGCGTGTCTCTTCACGTACAAAACGCCTAACAGATTATGTTAATTTTAAAAATAAACTAAATGTATATATATTTCTTATTGGAGCTATAAGCATAAAATTTAATGGCGCATTTTATAACAGTTTTGTTGCTGCGTGTTCAAAATATTTTAGACAAATGCGTCGGTGTCGTCTAACAAACTCCAGTGGCAGCATTTTTACACAAAAGGGACATATATTTTCCAAAAAGTATTCCAGAAATATTTGCATACTCTTTCTTAATTGGATACCTTACCTGCCGCTTGTAGTTATCTTTTCCGAAGAGTGATTGGTCGGGGATTCAATCTTGAATTTGAAAAAAAAAAAATTAAACCAAAAAGTTTTTATTAGATGATTTTAGTTGGGGTTCGGTCAAGGTAGATCCAAAAAAATACAAATTTAAAAATATGTGTTTTTACAATGCAAGCCGAAACGTTGGCAGATAATCTTTTAAAAAATACTCTTTTTAAATTTGAATTTTTTTGCATCTACCTTGACCGAACCCCAACTAAAATCAACTCATAATAATATCTACGGTCAAAAAACTCTCCATTTGAACAAAAAGTTTTTATTTTTGCCGACCTTTCGGTTTAAATTTCAGCCCTTCTTCAGGTCAAAGGGGCTGATGAAGGAAGATAGTTTCCTCCTCTGTGCTGACTAAATCATGACTGAACTGTCTTCAAATTGTCATATTCTCAATCTATATAAGTAATCAAACCATTGTAATGCCCACCTATCCGATATGCCAAAGAGCATGAACGACTATCGATCTAATTAATTATGGTACATTAGCAGGACTGGTTATAAACCTACTGCTTTATTTTTCAGTCCTGTTTGATTTTTTTTTCTTCTTCAGGGGCGTAGATTTGTTATGTCCTCAGCACATTCATGTTTTGCGGGTTGTATGCTATGCATTCACCAAAACCACCTTTCCTCAGCCGGTTTTTATATAAACGGATAATGTACTGATAATGATACTGAATAATATATGATAATATATAGATAATGTACAGAATTTAGTTGCATTAATTATCATTTAAACGCAATGTAACGCAGTGTTCAATCATTTGACTTAGATAGACTGAGATGGAAATCTGTTTTGTTTAAGCAGTTTCTGTGTTATAAACATATTTGATATTTTCCGTAGAAATAATGTAGATCATTGTTATCATCAGAAAATCAAATTTATTTTAAGCCTATTAAGTTCAATTTTTTTTCCGCAACACTATTAATAAGAAGATATTGAAAATTATAAACATTTACAGTTTCTTCTTCCGAGTTGGACCGTGTCAAGTTGTTGATAGTTGCCAGAGAATGAGATTCTCTATTCAGCCCTGAATAAGCCATCACATGATGTGCGAAAGCTCGGCAACTATCAACAACTTGACACGGTCCAACCCGGAAGAAGAGACGATAAATACATCTGACGACCGTCGAAGCCTATTATAAACATTGTTCTTCACTATTTTATCTTCCCTCCTCAGCCGATTGCATCCAAAATATAACCTATTTAGAGATTTACAAAAGGAGGTACATTTACTGAATCCAATTCGGGCAGATAGTAAAAAAAATTAAATTAAAAAAAAACTTGCCTAATTCTCGAATCATTAAGATTTAAAATTTTGATTTCTTTTTAAAGCAACTATAAGTTTGAGAAGAGAAGCTCAAATGTCGAATTTGGTTTCTTTAGCTCTAAAAACTGCAGATTCTAGAGCTCTTAGAGACACATCCACCTATACAGTTATATATAGTAATCAAGAACTAGTAAACTTTTCGGGGATCTCTCGCCCTTCGTCGGTGGGGAGTGAAGAGGGACTGTGTGGTGTGTAGTGGAAGGGGCTCAAAGGAAGGGAAAGGCTATTTGGTTTTACCTAATCCACTTATCGTTAGCATTTGATGCCAGGTCTTATAGTGGCTTTGAAATGAGCATGTCTTGCTGTGAGAAGAGGGGACCGTGGTTCTGAACAGTATGCTGTGTGATAATTAATTCGAGATTTAGGGGTAAATTTAAAAAATTGATTAGTATTTTCGCTCTATGGTCCAAGCACTAATACGCACTCACCAAAACACAGTAAATTTGATCTATTATCATAAATTTTGTTGCAATAAATATAAAACATAAAAATTATGTAAAATAAATTGAAAAAACAAACCAGAAAATATCTTGTCATTAGTTAAAAATAAATTGCATATCTACTTACTCACAAATATGTAAATGGCATGTTTCCGCTTGAACTTTCCAACAAGTACCAAACATTGTATCAGTTATTTTATTTATTTATTTTATTTTTTTACTATTCTAAAATAAAAATAGTTATAGTTCCATAACAAGTAAGGAGTTGTCACTGTCTCTCCGATAATTTAACAACCCACTTCTAGATTTAGTTCCTGAATTCCCGCTTGGGGTAGAATCATGACGAATGCCACTTGTGTCTTTTGCAATGTAACATGTATATGCAATATTTACAGCTGATTCATTATTTATTTGCATAAATTTACCTATTTGTTACAAACTACATAAAATCAAACAAATATAAATATAAGGTAATAAAAAAAACTAAATGCATTTTAATTAATATTGTAGATCAAGAATAGTCTGAACTATAAATAAGTTGTAACTGAATAATATTTACCATACAGTTTGTATGATACAAATAGACTGATAATTCGATGAGTGACTCACATCAGATGACTTAAGGAATAGCTTGTCCTGTTATTTGATTGAAATTATTTAAGAGTATATGGTGTAAATAAACATTTCTCTTTTTCTAGATCCATCGTTGGAAAATAATTTTAGGAACTTTATTTGGCCGAAATTAGAAGTCCTATAACTTTATTTCACAGGTTAATTAATGCTGCATCAATAATTTTCCATCTTACGATTAGGCAGAAAAAAAAAGAAAAAAAAAATTAATCAATTCTTCTAATAATATAATAATAGGAGCATATGTTCTTTTCAATGTTTATACAATTTGTATACTTAAGGAAGTGACACAATTGAAGTTGAGGTTTGCTCACACAATTAAATGAAATGCTTTCTTTTCATAATCTTTAATTATAACAATCTTATCCAAACAATCCTATGTAAAAACGATCTTTGGCATCTCACACAACTTAACCTTAGCATCTCATCTAACAGTTTGCTGAAAGAAGTAAATGGCTGTTAGAACTGGGAAACAGACAAATTTGTACATATATTATTGGAGGTATTATTGAAGACTGCAAGGAAATAGAAAAGGCACTGAAAAGTCATGCTTGGCCTCCGGGATAAGTAAATCTTGACGTCACGTTCTCGCGCATCGCACCCAGAAATCCTTGGAGTCTCGCTGGCCCCAGTCAAGCTCCTCCATTTTACCAAACGGTACTTTATCAAATGTAATATTAAACTTTTGAGCCAACAAGTTTCAGCATATTCCACTTGTCGAAATTGCAGAAATAAAAATTTTGTCTTTAAAATTAAGGAAGGTAAACATTTTCTTGATGTTAACAGCGTAAGCTACATGGCAGTGCACCTTCCAGCTGTGGTATATAAAAATTTTCTTTACTTCAAGATATGGATAAAAAGAAAACAAAAAAAAAACTTATTTATAACTTCTAACAAACTATAATAAAAAACACGAATGTCAATGTTTTCTTTACTTTAAATTTTTAGGAATTTTCGTTAATAACATTAGCTTTTATAAAAAGCATAAATTGTAAATTATCTGGTTTCAACTGAAAGATTTATCGCTTCCATATTTAACTATTTCTGTGTATAATTCATTTTCTCTTCACATGAACATTCTATGCCGCCACCNAGGACAAGCTTCTATTTATAAATAAAAGATTGACCTGGGCGGGATTTGAACCCGCGGCGTCAGGATTGCGAGACCCGTACGGATCTGAGTTAGCCTGGCTTATTGATATACCCTGATAGTACTTCATTAATGAAAGTTTCTTCTTGCCAAAGGATATCCTGAGTAAATTGGCCATACAATCCAGAAGTGGTGACAGGATTATTTTTAAAATTCAGGGTCACACCCTAAATAATTAATAAAGTATTGGAAGCACCAATACAAATGTTTTTTGTTTTTTTTTCATTGCACACAATATAGTAGTAAAAATCAAATCTTATTAGTAAAGAATTTTGTTGGGGTTTGGTCAAAGATGTTCGAAAAAAAAAGTGTATTTTTTTGTCTGCAGGCGTTCGGCTTTTACATTGTAAACCATCTTAAGGACACTCATGAAGGCGAGAAGGAACGAACTCTTGCAACCTAGACCAAGTGTTCATGACTCTGGAGATAAAATTGTATGTGTTAATACATATTTTCACAAGAAATATATTCAGCTCACAGCCTAATGAATTACTGAAGTAACTATTTGAAAAAAACAAAGTTTTGCGCCCTATCAGCGGCAGAAATAGGAATTTATCGCTTGTATATATTTATTTATTTATTTTATTTTTAATGCTTGTAAACCATGGTCATGTATACCTTTTCTTCGTTAGACTTATGACCTTTAGTTTTAATGTATTGCTCTGCTTTCCAGGGACTCACAGTGTACTGCCAACTCCAACTCGACATATCCGTCACTTCATATCCTCTCACAACAGTAAAGCTGCCTGTCATTTCCTTCCAGCTGTGGTATATAAAAATTTTCTTTACTTCAAGATATGGATAAAAAGAAAACAAAAAAAAAACTTATTTATAACTTCTAACAAACTATAATAAAAAACACGAATGTCAATGTTTTCTTTACTTTAAATTTTTAGGAATTTTCGTTAATAACATTAGCTTTTATAAAAAGCATAAATTGTAAATTATCTGGTTTCAACTGAAAGATTTATCGCTTCCATATTTAACTATTTCTGTGTATAATTCATTTTCTCTTCACATGAACATTCTATGCCGCCACCTGTATTAATTTGTGTAGAGATTATATTACAAAAGTAGAAATATAATTGGGGATTAGACAAAATAAAAGTAAGACCCGCCTTTAAAATTGCATTATTATTATTATTTTTTGCAATTACCACTAAACGATTTATTACTAAACTAAACGGAATTACCACACATGACCAAATAGGCTTCCAACACTCCTTCCTTCAAATACACACACGTTAAGCAGACAGAAATATCAGCGCGCATCAAGCTTCTTCCCAGAATAATCGTCTTGGGGAACTGCACAGGTGCCGTTAAGTGCATTATGTTCGGAATATATAAGAACTTCTTTTTTTTTTCGGTCATAAGAAAAGCTGAAATGTACCTATATATACATTTAGTTCCGTTTCTGACAAATAAATCATTTCTTCACTGTGAGTTTCGACACAATGGGTTGAGTTGATTCATCACGGACTACCTACCTCAGAATCGCCTCATCCTTGAAAATTTAGTATGTTTTAGGATACCAAATTGTCCTAAGGGAGAATTTTCTATAACAACGTATACAAGTTAACTTTAAAATTACATATAGTAACTCTCACCTCTAATAATTCAATCCAACTTGTTCATACACCGTTATATAATCTGTAAAAAAAAAGTTGTAACTTTCATTTGGTTGAATAGCGTTTTAATATAACTCTGACTGTTAAAAAATTTCTCAAATTACAGTTTAAGTTTTTAAATATTGAGTATTGAGACTGCTATTCTATGTATACTTTAAATTAATAAAACAATGTGCATCTAGCGCTTTAGAATAATAAACGATGCAATTTTGCAGGTAAATTTTCTCTTTTAATTGTTTAATTTTCCTTACCTATACAATAAATGTTTAAATAATACTTTCCTTCCTTTATTTCAGCGAGATTGAAGGATTACACACTGAAATGCGGTAAAATAGATTGTCTTTACTGCTCTTTTAACAATCTGCCGGTTTCGTGTCAGAAGCGCACTTTCTTGAGGAGCTACTCGGAGATAAACAGTGTCTCCTTCTTGTATCTTGACGAACACATCATACTATTCCTTATGGAAAGATTTGTTTGTGTCCACTGAAAATTCTGGAAGAGAAGCTTGTGCAGGAATGATTCCATTCCTTAAGGATATGAGGCCGACTCCTGCGGCCTCAGACACTGCTGATGGCAGTACTCAACCTTTCTCTTCATTTGAGGAGTTAAATTCTGAATCTGCTTGCAACGCGGCAGGTTATGTTCATAAGCAAATCACTCAAATTTTGATTTCAAAAGTCTCTTACGACAATTACATTTAATAAAATCCAATGCATTCTGATAATACAGTTTCTTATTTTTATTTTACAATTTAGTGCACCAACAGATAAGGCACATTTTTATTGACGATCCTGCTCATTTTAAACATAAAAAGAAACTTCATAAAAAGTTTAGTATATTAGAAAATAAAAACCGTCCATATAAGCCATAGTTAATTTTTTTTAATGGAAATTTTCACTGATACGTGTTAACAAACCTATTTATTCAATGCTGATGTAATTTATCAAAATATCAAAAATATGAAGGAAATGATAGTTTTGGAAATTTTTTCAATTTATGACAAGTCTTTATTATTAAAAAAAAGTCCTGAAAAAGGATATTTCTGGGACCAATTAGGGCAAATATCTCTGGTCTGATATTGGTTGTTGTAGAAGGTAAAGCTAAGATTCCTGGTTGTCACGCACTCTCAGATCCTCATATTTTCTTTATTATAGACTTTCTTTATTAAACTGTAAGACTAAAATCTATGTGTTCTATGAGCTAGTAAGCAGGTGGGTACGTTTAATTAACTACCGTTTTATAAAATTGTAATTATAAAACGTTTTATGGGTGTTTTAATACACCTCCTGGAAAAGGTATGTGATGAGCAGACCGTTTTGTCACATTGACTTTTTCCCAATAAATGAAAAATTGTACCCGAATAGGGCTCCCCAGTTCTGTTCTGTTACCAGTCTTCAATGGAACACCCGTTACTAATCCTACAGGTGAATGTAAGCAGAAGCACAGAAAGAAGAAAACGAAGTACACCCTGTGACCATTGGCTCAGGAATCCAGTGCCCCGTTCAACCCATCGAACTTCACTTTATCTAATCCTGGGAGAAAATAGTAATTCTATTTGTATATAGTTCACGTATTCGAATGCATTCCTTAAAGACTGAAAGGTCCTTGTTGAAAAGCACCTCTCCCTACCTTACTCCAGGCCTTACTCTCTCTAGCTCTCAGGTCTCAAGTGATAAATCCCTTCAGTTAATGCAGTTCCTGCATGCAGCAGGATTTTTCTCCTGGGATATTACCCGAAACGACTAATGAGCCTGATTTGTCAACCTATATGGAGCCATCTTTGGCGCCAAACAACAAATATCCTTCACTCGTTAAAAGAGAAAAAACACCCAGACTGCGGTTTGTGTAAAACGCGACGTCCTCCGGCATCCCACACGATACCATCACCGGGTCGAAAGTCCGCTAGGCGTTCCTTCGTAATGAGCTACGGCAGAAGAATGTTTTTATTGAACTTTGACACGAGGCCGTTTGAATCTTCCTCTTTAGTATTCTCGCCAGTGGCGTGCCCTCATCAGATGGGCTCTTTAAGAAGGCTCGATAACAGACAGTCCTCATTGCCTAATGATTTTCTCCGACATGTAAGCTTAACCACGGATCTCATGAATCAGTGTAATAAATTTCCAAATATCCCGTAGTAAGTTATTGTTACTCAGAGTTTATGAATTTTTTTTTTCAGCGATCTTGTTTTAAAAATATATATGGCGCCGTAGAGGCCAAGAGCTTCACGAGAAAAACTTATCGTTGGTTTTGAATAGAGCTTAATATTTATCTTCATATACAATACTAAGACCAACGCGAACAACTCTTTTTTTTTCATCAGAGTGGCTTGAAAATAACTTATCATATTTAAAAAAATTTTGTTTATTTGTGAAATCATTTGTTTTTGGGAGTATTTGGATGTGCATTTCATTGCTAAAAATATGAAGCAAGGCCAATTTAATACTTTCACTCACAAGCTTAAGCCCACTTGCAACGAACACATTTTTTTTTTCGAAATAATAAAAGCATAAAAGTATCTGCTTAATTCCAAGTCGCTAACTACCAGAAAACACTTTAACGACTTATTGTGTCTTAAAATATTTTTTTAAGACCAATATTTTGCTCTTATTGGGTATTAGAGACTTCTATATTTTATACAGCGAAGCTGGTTACGTTGAATACAAATACTTAATTAACAATAAAGCCTAAAAGGAAAGAAAAAACATTCTAATACATTATATTAAAATAAGTATTAAGTAAGTAAATTGGAGGCTCGCCTATTAGGGTAAAATTTAATTACAAAAATAATTTATTTTGAAAAGCTTGAATTCTAGAACACCTTCTCTCAGACAGAGAAGATTAACCTTCATCCTATGTAATCCTATTTAAATACCCTATTTTATAAAAACATGTTCTAATGAACATTTTTTTATTTCTTTTTTGATATTTACTTCGATTTCGCTAGATAGAATTATAATCCCACAGAAATTTAAAAATTCACATACACATGTGTGTGTGCCTAACGTTATATGGACGAAAATTTACAGTTTTTTTCTTTTTTTTTCTTTCTTTGTAATGAAATACAGGATATCGCTTTTATCAGTAATAATATTTACAGTAAAGTAAAAAGAAACAACACAGATTTGTTTAGTTTTGAAAAAAAATTCAAAGTTACGAAGTGAAATTGAATTATTAAGAAAGGTGATTTAACCTTGCCATAAATTTAAATTTATCGACTTCTTGGTGTTTTCATCAATCAAATTTGGCATTTGTGTAAAAAATATGAGTTGAGTATTATCTGTAGAGTGCAGCGAGTTTTTCCACTTATAGAATTTGCGATTTTTGGCAAATTTCCTATTGCGATATCCCATTGGCTGATTTCGATGGCACCATGTCTTGACTTTTGCAATTATTATTTTCTTACAATAATATACATATCTTACTTATTCCTATACACATATCATTCCAATCTTACACTGGAGAAACTAAAGATATAGTCCGTTTATATATATATATATA
>KZ807928.1:30129-43316 GCA_000696205.2 Oncopeltus fasciatus
TCAATAAATAAATCTTTAAAAATTAAACAAATTAATTTCATAAAAAATCAATTAATTTTCACAAACAAATAAATTAAATTATTACAAATAAATAAATGAATTCTAGAAATAAATATAATTATTGCTATGAGACTCTCCCATAGAGTTTCGAAGTCATTGCTTCTACTGGGGATGTGTTGGAAGAGGCCTGGCAAGTACAACACTATCAATGAGGTGATAAAGGATTGGAGTTCGGACAGGAAGGATCTAAAAGGTTGCTCACACATTGGAGTTCCGAATTGGCTATGGGAGGAGGAATTTGTGGGACGGTCGATCGCGATGTTGCTGTTGACGGTCCGTGATTGCGGCTGAGATGGAGTCTGTGGCTGAGATTATGGTGTGGTATGATAGAGGTTTCTTATTACTTTACGTTTTTATTGGAGTTCATCAGTATGAAACTGGGCGTTTAATTATTTCAGATAGCGGACTATCTCCCTTCATGTATCTAATCAATGTGAGCTTTTTTTTCTATCGGTCTTTCAACTGATACATGTATATTTTTTTCGGCCTACTTTCTCATCCAGCTGTTTACACATTATGCCGAAATTTGAGATATTTTTGATAAATATCGGAAAGAGGTTGGATATTTGCTATTGGGTTTGTGAGGTCTCTATGATGTCTCCGTTGGAAAGAATGTTGAACGGGTTAAAAAATGATGAGGTTACTGTGTGAAGGTTGTGGGCATTCTGTTTCAAAACAGATTTTATTGAACATGATAGGTAAAAAATTAAATTTTCTCACGATTATACTTCATACAATTTCTACTATAAAACTTATTAAAGATGAAAACCAGATAGGTAAGCGGTTCCCCCACTCTTCCTTCCCAACCAGTCTAGAGCCAGGATTTGTGGTCATGCCTTGTACGCTCATTGTTCTCTCCGGCATGCTCTTATTTATACCCATCTTTAATGAAAACTAGTAAATCTAGTAACATTACGCAGTCCCTGCCTGAAATTAGCTCAGTGGATCCTAACATTGAAGTCCCTTCCCTGACGAGACTTGAACTCCTTTAAGCAGATTTTGCATTAAGGAGTAAGTGAATCTCCCAGCTCATATACCTAATTACTCTCATTTATATTTGGCTATGTCCTCGACCATTATTTCTTTCTTCCCTGTTCGTTCCCATTTGTTTCGGCAAACCTGGTGGGTTTCTGTCTTAAATTTTCACTAATTCATGCATCTGTTTCATTTTATCTATTTCTCTTTTATTATTTACCTCCTCCTCATGTCGGTACGTAGAATGTTCGTCTTGCTTTTTTTTACTACTTTTTAAAAGTAGTTACACTTGCTATGTCTGTTTACATTTGTTTTAATTATTTTTTCAATTGAAATCAAGGTGTTAACAAATATAATTTTTATTTTAAAATATTTTTTCAATAAATTTCTATAAATTGCTCCTCTTACTACGGTTCAGTTTTTATTAAGCCTTATAATCTATATAGAGGTAAAGTGCTGGCTCAGTAAGAGTCTGATGCTCAATATAAAATTCATTAAACGTGAGTCGAATTTTTACTGTAACAAAGAAGTGTAGATTGTAGACAATAATGACCATGACCAGAGATTTTGTACAAATAAATAGATCCCATTGGCAAATATAATATATCTTAAATATCTTATAAATAGGATTGAGGCGTTCATGACGAATGTGTAGCCATTGTCGGAGAGGATATTGCTGCAGAAGAGACGAGCGGACAGCCCATGACTCACGGCAGTAGAGGTCGGACATTCGCCATCGCTTCCTTCCTAAAGACTGTAGAGGTGATGTCTCACCTAGGCCCTGCTTCGGGGAATAGTAATGGTCAGGAATCCATGCATCCGGCACATCTCAGGACATAACTTTGTACTGTACAACTTGTCGAGTTTGGTGTAAATTGTTAAGCTGAACAATTAATGACAGGAATAGAATAAAAATCTATCTGTCCCTGATAGGACTCGAACCTGGATCTACTGCTTTCTGGGCCAGTATGCTACTATTTGCACCACCGGGACGAGCTAGGTAACTTATTAAATTCCCAAAACACTAGCATGCAATGGAAGAATACCGGCCCGGAAAGCAGGATATCCAGGTTCGAGTCCTGACTGGGACAGATAGATTTTTTATTCTATTCCCTCTCATTAATTGTTTAAAATTTATGTGGAATAATAAACCACAACTAAATTAATATGTATTGTAAAGCTAAGTATCTCAGAAATTAATAAAACAGTTTTTATTAATCCCTTTAATTGTAGTAATAATGCACGTTGAACAGGTGTGAGATTCCAAGCATTTCCATGTATTATGTATGCATAGTGAATTTTCCTTCTACTAGTTCACTTTCATTTCTCAAATGTGATTCAATCAAAAGGAATGTTCTAAAATTGGGTGACATTTCTAAAGGTAATCGAAATCTAGGGCCATTTTAGCGATTTCTTTCTGGTAGTTGGTTGCAAAGTCATCCACTTATATATTTCTTTTACGATGTTTTCCGCACTTTTTTTTTGATCTTCCATAACAAACGCATCCAACATAAATGTGACACCCTTTTAACTCTGTCATTTAGGTCTCCAATGATATGTCTCTCCCATACAACTCTTTGAATGTCAGTATTATCGTGAGCTAGGATGATACTCTTCAGGACTATATTGCTTTCAACCATTAGCAGATCACTCGTAAATTTCCATCCTTTGAACTTCGTATCCAATATTATCTTCCTTAACATAAAATCTACCTTTCTACTGGCAATTGTTTCCAGTCGTCCCTGAATATAGCGGAATGCAGTCATCAATCCTTTCTTATCTATTTTCTTTTCTCTTTACATTAGTTACACTAGGAAATCTGCTTCGCCCTAAATCTATTCTCCGCCAACTCATACTTCTTCAGTCTCAGTTCTCGCACGCTCCAGTCACCATGTCTGATTCCACAAGAGCTTTCTTACAGTATAACCACTCCAGATTCGAATGAGTAGAGGGCAGTCGAAGGGTAACCAAACACACACATTTCTCATAGAATGGCCTACTCCTCGTGGACGTAGCTTTGGGGTGAGCGCTGTAATTAACCCTCTGCTAAGTGTAAATGTCTTGGTGGCTGTACATGGTGTGCTGAACTAAGGTAGCCAGTTTGGGTGCTATTTTCCTTTTATTGTATATTGTGCACTCAAATACAATGAACAAGTATGTTATCTACATGAATATATATATATATATACTGGGCCCATCATTTGGGCATATAGTATATACTTTCTTTCATAACACTAATAGCAACGAAGNTTTTTTTAATAAAGTTTGAAATGGGGATCAGAAATTTTTTTTTAAACATATATTTTCTGATTTAAACTTCTATTATAATTTCTAAAAATCCTGTAAATGCAATATTCACCAACAGTAATGAGTTAAGGAAAACAATCTCTTTGACTTTAAGTAAATACAATTAGATGAGACATATTTTGGTAATGCTTGATAGAAGTAAATGTATTGTGGTTATTGAAAATAAGTATCAGATACAATCATTGTTATATCAAAGATATATTTTTCTATTTAAAGCCGGAAATAAGCAGAAGATTGTATGTTATCGATCCTTATGTTCTCTTATGCTACCTTTACCTCTCTCGATACTCAGTTCTCGCGAATAAAAATCAATTCTGCACCGAGCTTACTGAAGGGATAGTAAAATTGTTCTGAAAGTGTATCTTAGGTTTTGAGAGGGGCAATTCGTTTTTTCTAGTGGCACTACCGTTAAGGACGAAGGCTTTTGTGCAGACCTGTATGCAAAAAAATAATCCTTGAAGTAATGTCGAAGAAGTAACGGCACTACAGTTATTCAGAAAATAAAATAAAGCATATAGGGTCCTGAGGCGCCCGGTTCATTCTAGAACCTCTGTCGAAATAATTTATTTATTTTTATTATTATTGAAATTATTTTAAAACTAATTATTTATTAGGAGATTGCAAGTCATTGGTTTTGGTAGAATTTTGTGTTGGGGGTAAGTCGGCGGTCGTGGGCGTGCGTGCAGTGCCCGGGGCGTAACCCGAGTCGTGATCCACCGTCAATAAGGGGCGCGGGTTCCCACACCAGCCAGGACTCGCGATCAGCTGACTCTCCCCTGGCAGACACCAAATAATTTATTACTCCCGGCAGTGGTGTGGGAGAAGATCCCCACCACCCACACTCGTGACCTGTGGGAGGGGGGGGGAGGGTCCAGACCCGAAATTACATGCCCCAAAATAGGGGTCTTTAGCTTTATCTTGCTCCCCTCAATTATAGACAAACTATCTGACCCATCTCTATTCCGAGAGATGGGCAAATGCCTCTTAGATGAGAATACTCTTCTAATGGACCAGAGTGCCGTCCATTTTTACTTTTTGTTTAAATATTATTCAAAAGGATCAACATTGAGGCTCATTAAAACATTCAAATCCTGCATACTGTATTCTAAGTAATAAGCGAGAGTTAGGTGTTATGTAATTTAGGCAATATTTATAGTAGTATGTGTGATAGACAAAAACATTGTGGAAGAATAAAAATCAGTATTAGATATTACTATTATAAATTTTGCTTCATCTCTAAATCCCCCTTTATCCGATTGGGTTACAAAAAAGAAAATTAATTCTACCAAAGGTTTGCAATGAAAAGCCTTAGAGCCAATTTCCGTTCTCACATTGTAATATTCTTGTGAATGCCGGCCCAAAACTTTGTAATCACATTCTTAAATACCTTTCTTAATATTTAAAAAAAAAATATTCTAAAGTATAAATGTTAAAAATAACATTTTACATTTATATTTTTTTAGCCATTAACAAACCCATTTAAGGTTATCAAAAAGAAGCATAAATACAGAATTTCATTTTATCATTTTCAGACAAATTTAGAATATATATGTTGTTATATGTATTATATTGTTTAAGACTAAGGGAAGTAGATGGCTTGAGGATAAGACCAGTACGGAAAGGGGGCATTTTAAGGATAACGCCTGCTTTTTAAGTTCCCTTAGAAGGGAAGCAGGCTTACTTGGAAATCCGTATAGACCATTCTAGACTCTTCGCGACACTTCCGTGGCCCTCCCAATCAGTGATAATTTAGTCTCCGTCTGTGGCACATTCCGTGGCAGATCGTTTGTTCCGAGCGTCGTGGCCTTAGCAGTGCCGGTAACAGCGAAGTGATAAGTGATAGTGATTAACAAGTTATTTTGAAGCCTCTTGGTAAAAAAGCATATTTCATTTATTTGTACATAATCATTAATTTATTAGCTGAAAGGTAATTTATAAAATATATTTTATATTTATTAATGTATTTGTTATTAAGGGTGTTTGCAGTAGTTGTAGTAGGTTAGTTTGTAATAAGTAGAGTTAATTATTTGTGATAATAAATAAACTTTAATTTATGTCATTGTTTTTAATTATTAGTGATCCATAGCCCGTAACAATATTTTATTCTAACATGCATATATATGCGCGCGCGCGCGCGCGTGTGTGTGTGTGTGTGTGTGTGTTCAGAAGGCGCGCTTTTTTTATATTTCTTATCTTTCTTGATCTATTATACTTATTTTACTAGAAACTGTTATTAACAATTATTTCGAGTTAAATAAGTAATTTGTCTTCATATCATCAGAAAAAGTAAATTAGTATTTTACTGTTAAGGATTACTTTCAGTTTGAAGTAATTTTATTAATGAGCAAATTATAGTTTGAACGATAATATTCATTAATGCCGTAAAGCTAGTTTTACTTTACGGAGTTTATTTTGTTTAAAATGTATTTTTTTCTTTTTATTTAATATATAGTTGTAGTGAAGAATTGTAAAAAGATACAAAAGAGAAATCCATTGAGAAGAATAAGTATTATCGCAATGCAAAGGGTCGAAAGCCAAGAGGATTCCATAATTTAGATAGGTCACGACTAAAAGGCTGAGATAAATACACGGGGAACCGGTAGCGAGCGACCCCCTCCAACGACGAGGAAGAACGAGGAACTTCAAAAAGAACAAGACTCCCAAGTTTGGTGGCTTTTAGAGGATTTCGGTCAGAACGCCACTAAATGTCACGGGGGAGAGAGTCCGCCCCTCACAATTTTTTTATGTTACTTTATCTCTCTTCGTTCGACCACTCGGTGGTTTACGACCCAGAAGTGGAGGGGGCATAATGTAACAATAAATCTGAAGGGGCATTAGTCCATGTTCTATCTCTTTATTATTGGCTCCACTCGAGCAGATAGCTATCAGTGTACATTTCCTTCGTGGATTCGTGTGCAGAGAACGTCCGTCCGAATTAGTTGTGAATGTACCTCATCCGCGAGTTAGAGCTAAACCCAACTTCTGTATTTATTTATCACTTATAACATTAACCTATAATCAATCCATAATTACACACATATCATTGCATATGGCCTATAACTCTCATAAATTACAAACCATTACATAATAATAGGCATAAGCTATATTTTAAGAAGTGACTTTGTTACATTCATAAATATCTTAATGAATTGTGCTCCTCGGAAAAATGTTATGCAACACATACCTTAGAAAATTACATTTTACACTTACCGAAAACAATTTTATTACTATTTATTATTATTTTTTTTTTTTTATCAGTGCGATTAGTTAACCGGTGACGAAGAATGATATATTCCGGTCTAACGTTGTAAAAATAAAATGATAGCCCAATTAGTTATAAAATTATTTAGGTTAGAAGCTAGATAGGAAACATTTAAAATATAACAACAACAAATTGACTTTACTGTACTTAAAACCAAGATATTAAATTTTACACTGCGTAGCTTCATTTATGGGGGAATTTATCGTAACTACTTTAAATAATAAATCTTATACTTGTTATCTACTTGAGTAATTATGGATTAACAAAAGATAGGACGATGCGAAAACTGCTATCCACTGTGTGGCTTCAATCAGACATAAACATTTTTAATTAATTTTTTGTCTTTTATTTCTCTCTTACCCAGTGATCTACTCTTCACACCCCCAATTTATTTTTCCCAAAGAGGCATAACAAAAATGTTTATGCTAAAATATACCTGCGGGATTTTAAAAAGTTTAAGTATAATTAAACATTGTAAAAATGTTAATCTCAATTTCGCTGCCTTGAGAAAGAACCGAATGAATTTGGAACGTTGGTAAAAATATATTATTCATCTTTTCTATCTAAGATTCTAAGATTATTTAGTATCTCAGAAACATCTATCATGTTGTTAAAATCAGATTATATACATACATATATATATATATATGCACCAGCCGTGAGTCTTTCGTTTAATTTATATTAATAATACAATGGTATAAGTTTATTTAAAATTTAAATTAAATAATATTTAATGATAGATCAGAATATATTAATTTAATTGTTAGATGTGCTATGCATATAGTTATGTCATCACTCCATGTTTCATATTCTTTAGTATATTTTACTTTATTTTGTAAATATAGTTCTCACGTTGTTGTGAACAAGACCAGAAATTAGGCCTAAACGTGGGTTTTAATAATTACCTATTGTAATAAAAATTATGCTAAAGCGTGATTACTTTCAAACTTATTGAGCGAATCCCGACCATTACCTCTCGAATCACCTTATTTTTTTTCTCTTCTAACTACTGTTCTTACATTGCGTCGAAGGAAGATCAAACGCAGAACATGGTTTCCCAAACAAAAAGAGGATCAAGCTATTTCCAAACAATGTTATGTATGTACGTTATTTACTTACTAAAACCGGTAAAGAGACAGAGATAGTTTAGTGACTCCCTAGAAATCTTCCTCAGGGCAGAAAAATCGATGTCAGGAGGTTTAAAATATATAACAAATACAGAGAAACAAACGAAGCCCGTCACATACTTTATTGCATGGCTGAATACGTCATTATGACGTGGTTAATTCCCTGAGGTTTATATAAGTAAATGCATTTTTGTTTCGCAACTTCGAGAAAAAAAAAAAAAAAAAAAAAACTGGAAGTGTGAACTGGGGATGAGATAAACGAAGGAGGAAAACATCTAACTCTTAGACTCTCGACACTAGTGGGGGGAACTTAATAACTTATCAGACTTGTCTCAGTAGCGTAAATGGTAAACGCACTGACCCGGATAGCAGGAGATCCAGGTTCGAGTCCTGGCTGGGACAGTTATATTTTTTGTTCTGTACCCTTGCACTAAAAATTGTTAAAATTTGCGTGGGATTAATACCACAAAAAAATTATATTTATAAAATTAAAATTTAAAAGTAAATAACGATAGTCATTTAAACAGCTTGACAATGTCAGCTCCTTCGAGCATAAGAAGATATATTCGTCTGCTTCGGAAGTTAGACTCTCGACACTAGTGCGGAGAATTTAATAACTTATCAGACTTGTCTCGGTAGCGTAAATGGAAAACGCCCTGGCCCAGAAAGCAGGAGATCCAGGTTCGAGTCCTGGCTGGGACAGTTAGATTTTTTATTCTGTTCCCTTGCATTAAAAACTACTACAAAATTGGTTCTTATTGAATTCCACCGGGTGTTAGTTGGTTCTTTTTTTTTTTTTTTTTTTTTACTTCCGCTAGAAAGTTGGATTTTTTTAAAAATGGCAATACATTTCGAAGATGCATTCAAAAACTATAGAAATTGTAAGTACTGATCGATAAATCTAGCGTTAGTATTTAATCATACGTGGTGTAAGTTTAGATACTAAATTTGGGTTCTGAATTTTAAGAAGTGAGGAAAGCCCGTCCAATACCAGACGATTCATTCTTGAGTATCTAGCTTAAATGTATTTTTCGTACAAATGTCGTAAAATTCATATATATGTATGTATTCCTATTTTCTAATTCACAAATTTCTTAGTGTGAGAGAGACTAAAAAAAAAATGTAATAAATAAAATAAAATGCACATTGCTACATGTAGCACATTGAGTACACTCTGACCTTCCCTCCTCCTTGTACGTTTTGAAGTGAAATCCTGGTCTCCTTCTGAAGTTACTCCATGTGGAGGCAAAGCATGTAGCGGTACCAGGGAAGTCTGAAGGAATACCGAAGACTGCGTGGATAATGGGAAGAGACGTGTCCTTAGAGGAGTTAGCGTACGAGGACCGTTTCAGCGCTGTCTTTCATAGAGCATGCGCCGAGCAAGCAGGACTTCTTCTCGAAAAAGATTATTTTACTTACTTAATAAATACTACATATAAAAGAAAAAAATTAAAATGTAATAGTTTACAGAATTAAATGTTGAATTTGATATTGTTTTACTTTAAAATTGCGAACGATAAATAGCGAAAAAACAAATAGATCCTAATATATTTTATTCAGATAGTAAAGATCTGAAGAAATTTTTAGAACGGTGCTAGAATTTATCATTTTAAATAGCTTCATGGAAATCTTTTACAAGTGCCTAGCTAAAAAGAGAATTATATCATTAGAAGATATTGTTCGACATATTTACTTGTGGTTGGTTGCTGTTTCATATATCCCAAGAGAAAGTAAAAATAAGAACTATCACAGTTGAATGGCCTATGTGATACCCAGAGCAACATTCATAATCCTTCGAAGAAACTACGAATGGATTTTTGGTATGCAATGATAAGGCGTACATTGATAACAAAGGTCAATATTGATTTCGGAAGTGATATTCCATTATGAGGGTTTTCCAATGCATAGAATCCAAATCTGACATCCGTTTTTCTCTCACACGTCTAGCTTTTAAAATATAGGGCTTCTTCATATAAAGCAAATAATGTAATATTCATTTATTCTTATAATAACAGGAATTTTATTTCATAAGTATTATTATTTAACCCATTTCACACGTCAATATTAAATAATCGCATGTATGCATATAAATATATGTGGGTCTATTTCACGGGACTTTTCAAAAAAATTTTTAGACATTTATTGACTACAATCTTCAGTGGGAAAAGTCTAAATGTGTATTCGATAAAATGATGTATCTTTTCGAAGATTTCTTATAAAGGAAGTTACTTAAAAATGTAGCCAGGCGGGTTGGGGAACGAACTCTATCCCTTTTTTCAGGATTGAAGGGAACCTAGCAAAGTAACATATTTTCCTCATTACCCTCTTCGTTTGTAAGATCAAATTAGTGATTTATCTCATCTATATCTTTAATGAAACATGGAAAATCTGTTTAATTCACGCTCCACTAGCGGAAAGATGTTTTTTAACGTCTTCCTCATATGACTACTACAAAATTATCTTTTGGCGATGAAAAAAAAATTATTATAACATAAATAGTTAGAGTTTCTTTTCCTCATACTTTTGACGCCTGGATCTGACTCTAAGTTTTAAATAAATATATTTTAGTGGCGAGAAAAACAAAAACAAAAAAAGTACAAAATTCTTCAATACTACATGGAATTCAGTAGCGGAGTGTCAATAAGGTATGAGAGTGTCAATAGTGTTGCTCAATTTGAGACGCCAGCGACACCTGTTGAGTGAGCAGACAACTTCTTGATAACTTGTCAGGTTATAGTAATGGGTTGCGATTCAGATTCCATTTAGTGCTTCACCGGTGTTGTCAAGTTTCCTCAAAGCATCTTATATTTCGTTTTCTATAGCCCATTATTTACCATGCCCCTGCTAGTCCATGAAATTAAAAGTTATGATGAGCATCAGAACTTAGTTAATAGTTTGCAAGATAAAGAATTGTTTTGCTGGTATGTAGGAGCTAAATTGCCTTCCACTGGGCAAAGTTGGTGTGGAGACTGTAGAGATAGTAAGTTTTATGAGAATTCTATAACTTCAGGAATTCAGCTATTCATATTTCCAAGATATTTGTTTTGCTCAGTTATCTATGTACACAAGCTAGCAAATTATCTTCAGTTTAAAATTGGCAAAATTAAATTTAAGAAGTAAATGAAATTTGTCATTTTTTAAAAATTTGTAATCTAAAAGGTTTAAAAGAAAGATAAAAAAAAATATAAGGACTATTTATTTATTACTTTTTAGAGAAGTTCTTTAGAATTTTAGAGAATTTTGCTCTAGTTGAACTTGAGATTAGTAATGTACAGAGCAGCATCCACTCTACTATCTGATCTGTTTGTCACCTGCAATCTTCCACACCACCTGCAATTTTTTTTTCTCCATAATTTTTGTAAAGCAAATATCCATATTACAATGAAAGGTAGATACATTTTTCATTTATGCAGATTTTTCTTTTAAAAATTGTTGGAGAAACCCTCTTGTACCCTTAAAACATGAACTGTAAGCAGCAGGATGGTATTTTACTGAGAATATTAGATCAGCCTTTTTATGAGCAATCATTTTTGACCTATTAGAGTATTAGCAATTCCACTAGAATGAAATTATATATACTTCCTCCTTTTTTTACGGTCATAGATCGAACAGTAAATTCTATTTTTTTGTTAGCGTATCAGAAAAATTTATTTTCCTTGGTTTAAAATAATTTGAGAACATAACATTAGTTTAAAATCAACAATTAAATAAAAAAAAATAAAAGGAATTAACTTCACATTCAAGAGACTGGCAGGCAGTGTACTCCTACAGTACAATTATAATTTACTTTTAAGACCCATCTGTTTTTGGGACAAGGGAGCTGCATTATATCTTAATGGAATAGATAATGAAAAACTAATTATAATAAAGTACAAAAATGCTCTCTGCATAGTTTCAGTATATATATGTGCAGTATGTTTTTGTATCTTATAAAGTTTCTATTGTCTGTATAAACATGCAGTTAACTTTCATGATTTAATGATATGATGCAACCCCCTGGTCCCAAAAATAAATTTCCATTATCACAAAATCAGCTTATGTGAGTGATTGTCCTATAATGCAATAATAAGTTAATTTACTTCAATTAAGGGGAATCGGAACTGTATTATTTCTCTCTAGGTATCAAAAATTTCCCCCTGGATTATGAAAGTAGCTTCCGAGTTCAGTTTATTAGCAGTTGCCCATAGATATTCACTAGGTTTCCAAATAAAGCAGCAGATCTACCAGACCATTCAAAAAGGCCTTTTTATTAGGGTAGTTCAGTATAAATAAATAATTTGTATAATAAAATAATTTCTAGAGAATAAAAATAAAAATCCTTAACTATAAAAACAATAGGTCTTTTTGAATGACCTGGTACTTAGTTTCTGTCATAATTTTCATAGTTCTGGTTGACTGCAGATTAACTCTGAATTCTTTATTTTATTTTAACTGCTATATAATAGTTTTAATTTTAGTATATGTGTGTCTTGAACTCATTGCATGACAAATTATTGTCTATAGCACTTTTACATTATTTAAATATACATTTTATATTTATTCCTTCCATTACATTGCTTTTATAGATGAACCCTAGCTAGTACAACTCAATGCTTCTAATTGGAAAAAAAAAACAAAAAACAAGTCAGCTTCTTATCAAAGCAGTGTGCTACTTTTGATCGGTGATCTGTCTATTGAATCTTAATAGCTTATTTGTAACGTTTTGATTTCACCAAGATACTTTCTTTAATTCAAATGATCAGCTCTTTCATACTTCTATCCATACTTGTTTTTTTTAAACATGAAATTATTATTTTTAAAAGTAATTTTGTGAAGATTGCCTAACTATTTATATATTATTAATTAAAACTATTATGGCTTATAAAAAAAACCTGAATTCTTCCAATTTTAAATTTTTTTGCCATAATAAATATAGTTATAAATAAATATCAGTTTAGTTCTGCCCTCTGAGATGTGACCATAAACCTCTTTCGGAGATCTCTCCAGACATCACTATCGCTCTCATGATGACTGATGAAGTCAAAACATCGGCAATTATAAAATAATTATCCAACAATTTTGGAGTATTTCATTTTCTGATCCTGGCCGAAACCCTGAATAATTTTTCCAGCCCAATTTCTCCAGCCAAAAAAAAAAAAAAAATTATTTTACTATTTATATAATCTGTGCATGTGCTTGTGCGTGTGTGTGTGTTTGTTTGTGACATTTTTATTTTCTCATTTCATATATGTTGTTAGAAAATTATTTTAATTTAGATATTTTGCTTTTTAGACCTGCTATATTTCATAGAATTGTTATGTGTATTAAATGTAGACTTCTTTTTGCTATTTTCGTATGGCATTACTAATGATTATTGTGTCTATAAATTTAATCTATTAATTTTATTTGACTCTGTAGTTTAAATTTTTTTTTTTAATACTTCAAAAATTATCTAAATAAATTAATTAAAAACAAAA
>KZ807928.1:43439-54798 GCA_000696205.2 Oncopeltus fasciatus
TTTTCTGTTTTTTTTTTTTTTTTTTTTTTTTTTTTTAATTTAGTGTAAATTACTTAGTATAACATTATCAATTTTATAATCAGTGTTTCAAATTTTTTTTTTTTTTTCCTGAACAGTGCTAATTACATTAGTAAAAATTGTGATGTATTATATCCACCACTGGTAGTTAGTTATAAATGAGTGAACTGATACAGGTGGAGATTAAATTGGAAATCTATTACTCAGCGCTTTTATAATTTATTTTCTTTGACATTAGGTAGGCATTTAAACTGTTTGCATTGCAAAATATGAATCAAAAGGTGTTGGTTTTAAAACACTTATGTGTTACAATATGACCTCAATTTTGTTTATTTCATTGTCTATTTTTTTATTATTATTACATATTCTATCATTCTTCAATACATCTTATCATATACCTTATCTTCATCCAATAATTTATCTTTGATAAGGGCTGTGCTGTTAAACAAATATTTACCCTCTTACATTTACAAATTGTATTTTTTTTTTTGAGATTATAACTGGAGTGCATTTTTAATCTTTAAAACAATTTTTTATGTTTTCTTAAGCATTTCTGTATGTCTACTAACCTTATAATAAAGAACTGTTAATTTGAATCAAAATTCACCATGTAAACCTTGACAAGTGAAAATAACAGCTGTTAATATTTTGCCTAGAATCAAAGAAGGATGGAGGGACACAATAGGGTTTTACATTAGAAACAGTTTGTTGTCCTCTCGACGCTGTAAGCTGACTTTAAATTTGGTATATGAAATTTAACACAAAAATTGGCTCCTTTATTAACAACAATTTACTTTTATTAGTAGCAGATTTCCTTAAATGAAATAAATCTGGTACATTGTTATTATAACAGGGTTTTTGAAGAAAAAAACAATTTTGGTTAATCTATCAACACCTGAACAGGTGTACATTACAAATAAATAAAATTATTTAATTTTTCATTCTTTTACTAAAATAATTTTCATAAAAATCCGGGATGGAGACCCTCCTATCCCCCATCCACAGGAGGAGCTTCTTTATTAATAGCTGTCTATACCATGTTTCTCCTGTCTCATGAAACAAATTTTCAATTTTCACATTCCTCAAAGAACATACATAAATAACTTATATTGTTATATTTAAGTTTCTTGATTTATTCTAAAGTTCAGTTCTAACTACCTAATCCTACTATTCTTTTATCCCATCTTGTCTCAAATTTTGGAGTTTTAACTCCCAGCTATTTAATAATGAAATTTTAAAAATTACTTGTCTTGGACATTCATTTGTGTTATTTTCTGTGCAATATTTATTTTAATTTGCTCTGTTTATTTAGTATTAGTATTGGTTGGGAATTACTCTATTATTGCCTAACACGATTTTAGAAAAACATGCTTTTGTTGTGGAAGAAGAGAGTTGCTTCTGGCATCTTCCTTCTTCTACACTTAAATAAAATAGGTTCATGTACCCTCAATATAAAAATTAAATCTGAAATCTTTAAGTAATTGTTATATCTTGTTATTTGATTTTTTTTAAATTTTTTTTTTTAGCTGAGCCAATAATTCGAGATTATTTGAAGAACTTGAAAGTTAAGGATGATCGAGAAGTACATGTAATATACACTGAAATAGAAAAAGAATAGTATGTATAATTTATTATTGTGGAGTTAATTTTAAATAAAATTTTGTTTTTGTTAAAGATAGCTATGAATAGAATTTAAATAATTTCTATCCACTAGATTTATCTTCTATAAATCATTCTCTTTAAAGTTGATTATTTAAAGAAATGATATGTGCTGGAGAGGAAAGCTTCACATTCCATAAAATGTGCATTGTTCCTCTGACTCTGGCAAAGTCTGCAAGTTGAGTCCACTTCACCCCCTAAATTATTTTTGAAATATTTTAGGGATAGTGTCCTGTGAAAAGTAAAAAATTGTTTCAACTGATTTATAACAAATTGAGATAATAAGTGGCCTTCGGTTTTAAAATTTTATGATTGAGTGTGGTAGCTCTGGCCTTTTTCCTAGTATTTTAAAATATTCTTCCTGGATTTGATATTCTGCAGGAGGATTCAGGTCCTATCATATTTTCCTTCGCTCAGGTTTCCCAGACCAGAGTCACCATTTCTGGCTTTTCAGTCTTGGATGTCAGTGACTCTTTGGGGGAGTTAAGTCCTTTAAAGTCTCTTTTCTCTCTAAGGAAGATAGAACCTTGAGTGACTTTAATTAATTTCTTTCAATTTCATTTATATATTTTGATGGTGCTCTTGTGTTTCTCATGCTATAGTTTTTAATATTGGATAAGATTTCTGAAGAGTCACCCATTAGCAAAACATTTTCTGCCAAGGGGAAGGTAATTTTGGAATTCATCTAGATTTCAGGGTTCATGTAGTAGAAATTACCCTTAGCTATTTGACCACCACCTGTGCTGTTTCAGAGAACAACTTTTGTTCTACCTTTAAAAAATGTTCATTGAATATCTGCGGGAAGAACAAAAAAGAAGGAAGTGAAAATTAAAAGTTTTTTTTTTTCAATTCCTTTGATAAAATATTTTTAAGTTTTTGTTTTCCTCTAACTCCTGGAGTGGTAATAGAAAAGGACTTTAAATAAATGAATAAAAGTTAGAAAAATGTAAGAATGGTTTTCAATAAAAGTGTTGTTTAGGTTTCCAGTGTATAATATTGAAACTGGATTTCACTTTTTTAACTCTTGTGCAAATTGTCTGTTAAATAAAAAACATAAAACATTTTGCAGCCCTCTGTTTCTTAGGTGTTTGATTGTTGGCTCTTTGTATCTATAATGTTAGCTAGCTTACATGAATTAAATATTAACTTATTATGTTAGCTTAATATACATGCGTAAAATGAGTGAAGATTTTTTCCTGGAAAAAAAAGAAAAGAAAAAACCAAAACAGATCACATTCCACCACAAACAGTTGAAAGAAAAGTTAAGTCATAACGAGATAGTTGTTTGATTTTATTTGCTATATACAGAATAAGTATAGTATTTTTTACATTGTTTTCGCTAGGTTTATGTCCTATATGTCTGTTGTTTAATCTATAAACCAAAACTGATGAATATTTCTCCAAAGCTAATGTTGTGGATGGTAAAACTACCATATGCATTAATAAAGATTTGTATGAATAGAAGTTTCTCTTTGTATATTTCATAATATTCTTGATACATTACTCTTACTTACTGATTTTCAATGCTTTATTGAGGCCTATCTCTATGGATCCCCTTATGTAGTTCCTTTGTAATCTTATATTATTTGCAGTTTTTCATGCATATTTATAAAAAAAAAAAAAAAAAAATAAATAAATGAACGTAGTTTNAAAAAAAAAAAAAAAAAAAAAAAAAAAAAAAAAAAAAAAAAAAAAAAAAGTCAGTTTATATGAGTTTTTAGCTCTTTTAGATTTAACTCTAGGAAGGCATTGGTATCATATACATATTTTTGAAAACTTACTTGATTCTTTACTTATTCTGGTGGAAATAGCTAAAATCTTTTTATTTCTGAGTGTTATCACTCAAAACAATTGTCAATTTATTTTTTACTTTTGTCTTGTAACATAAATAATCTATTAGAGTTACAAAAATTTTGATTATATTAGGTAGAAAGTGTAATTTTCTAACTTTCATTTTTTGTTATATTTTTTTATGAAAAATGCGTATTAAAAAAAAAGATTAGGCTGGGTAAGTTCTATTATTTTTACACAGTCATGGAGGATGAATTTTTGAATTGGTTGACCTCGCCTTTTGTGCCATTATGCATCCCTTACCTTGTTCAATACCTCACAATCGTGAGCAACATACTGAATTTCCGGCACTAGACAAGGGATCCATCTTACTCGCTCTTTGACTTTAGGTTGTTCATGATAATCGTTTGACAACTCCAATCATTTATTCTGACCTGTTTAGCAATTTCTGATACTGTCCCCCCTAGATTGTCTTTGAGAATGTTTTGAATCTCAGAATGTTTTCATTATTAATGTTAATCTGAGGACAGTGATCATATTGCTTTCTTTTGAACTCTTTTTGGCAAGCAAACACTCACTACCTTATATCCCCAAGCAATGCAGTCAATCTCTAGGAAATTTCTCTGGCTTTAACTACCTCATGTGAAAAAAATTGTTTAATTATACGTTGAACAATGTAGGGGTGCATCTGCTCTGACTTTTTACAAAAACTCATTGCAAGTGAGGTATTAAAGAATGTAACACTAAGGTCAGGCAGGCCTCTCTCTTAAAAAAAAATAAACCCAATTCGATGACAAGATGAATTGTTAAAAAGGTTTATCTTTTGGTTGATATCTTTAAGTGGCGGATGGGGTTTTGAAGACTACATCATCTGTATTTTTATTATTGTTAGTTTTATAAAAAGTTACAAAATATTATAAGTGTAATATTTTATTTTGTAATATTTATATTCTTTAGTTTTTTATGAAAAATTTACAATAAGGATATTTAAGTGAAAGTTAGGATATTTGATGGCTTTCCTCCTCTCCTCTCAGTTATTAACTTTTCTTGTAATTTTGATTTACAGCTTTTAAGTTCAATTTAGTTATTTATTTTGATTAATACGATCTTTAATGAAACATGCACAGTTTTCAAAACTCCTGTGTAAGAGATATTCATATTTAAATTTGACAATCACACAAGTTTTTAAAACATAATCCTATATAAAAAACAAAAGAACAAAACAGGGTCATTTCAATTTATAGAGGTATGCTAATCTTCTCTATAAGTATCTCATGCTTACTCTCTGTTCCTTATTGAATATTTCAATAGCTCAAGTAAAGATGACTTTTCCCTCTCTTTAAGTTTTAAAGCTCTTTCTCATTAAAAAAGAACTCTGAAATTTACAATCTCGAATCTAATTAAAGCTTCCCATTGAAAGGAACTCTTCAGCTCATTGAGAGGTTCTTTCCTGCTCTACCCAGAGCTAGGAAATAGTGTCTCTGCCTAAACCATATTTGTTTTAATTTTTTTAATTAGTATTCTATATGTGTGGATTTTGTTATTTTACAGCTTCAGAAGTGATGAATGTGAGTTCTGTAATGATCCAAAAATAAATCTTTCTCAAGTACCAACACTTTTATGTCTTAAAGACAATAAAACATTGATTGAAGATCAATGTAAGAGCATCGAACTTCTGGACAATTTTTTTGAAAATGTGAAATGTTAAACAAATAAAGAAAGTACTTATTCATTTGTGATGGTTTTATTGATTTTTCATACCTTATTTAAATTATTAGATTACACAACTGGGCTAATTTTGATCAAGGTGCATAGAAATTATATATTTGACCTGAGCAAGCAAAGCTCTAATGCATCAATAATTGGAAAGATTCATAATAGTTTTTTATGCCAACAATAATATCTGTAAACTAGTTTTAGCAATTAAAAAATTATAGATTCTTGGAAGCCTTCATTGAATCCACAACATCATATTTTGTTCTGTTTATAGGAAAATGAGCTGCAGGTCAAATTTAAATACCTGTTTGTAGGAACTTGTGAATGATAATGATTTTATTTAACAGTTTATTAAATACCTACTTACATATGTGTGTATATATATATATATATATATACATGCACACACACACATATACATGCATACACACACACACTCGACTGTTCATTTTGATGTTTCTTAAGTCTTATAGCAGGTTTAATGGAAAGTAATGATTGCTTTAGGACAAGTGTAAAAAAAAAAAAAGAACAGTTTACCAGTAGCTGTGTAGAGATACTTTGATTACCTTCCTTCCCAAAAAAACTAAATAAATAAAAAGATAATCATGGAATTGTCGGATTCTAAAATAGAATAAAATAAAGCAGGCTTTCGCCAGATAAAGAAGCCAGCTACTCGTAATTTACTTTAAGATTTTTAACTTTAATAGAGAGTAAAAATTATTTTTAGTCTTCTCACATAAACTGTGGAAGAAAATACTTTATATTGACCATTTAAAGCATGCACACACTGTTTTTTTTCTGGATCACTTGTGGTATGTATTTTCTTAAACTATGGTTTTAAAGAACAGCTAGCTCATTTAGATTCAATCAACAGGACTTCAAAAACATTTAAGTACACCTATAGTGCTTCCAGGTCATCTCAATTGCATACACAAATTAAAGATTTGTAAATATAAACATTTATATGTGTGTGTGTGTAAAATCAGCTACAATGGGTCGAGTGGATGGAGGGTTTAGAGGGACACCGAAATTTATTTCTTAATATCTTTCTTATCATGTGTGTTACAAAAAAAAAATCTAAGTGTAAAGATTAAAACTAAGTGTATTGTATTATGTACGATAATATTCTATTTTGGCGACAAATGGGGTTTTCGTTACGGTCCGTCGGTTAAATTAAAAAAAGTATACTAAAAAATATATCGAGGAATTTAAAAATAATTCTTACGCCTGTTAAAACACCCAACAGTATTGTAGTAATGCCGATGGTTTCCCAACCAAATCCATACTTATAGGATATTACATGCCCTGAAAAAATATTTATTCCCAAATTATATATTCATTCTAAAATAAATAACACTTCGCGAGAAGTGAAGAAGTAAATACTATCGATTATTATATCTATTTCCTGTCAATGTGATATAAATAAATCGAATATTAAACAAACATTAATTTATTTTATAAACTTTTATTTTTTGTTACATTCTGTTAAATAAAATTTAAAAAAAAAAATTTGTAATTTGATTACAATGAAATTAACAAAAATGACATTCAATGTCAATCACATGAGGAGAGAAGGTGACCAATGACACCACATTCAAATTATTTACAGGCTATTTCCCCAGAAGGTCACGGGGCCAAACATTAATACTAACATTAATGTCTCATTTAGAAATGGAAATAATAATTAAAGTTTGCATTACCTGTAGTAGTCCAACAATAATGTTAGTACATGGTCGGAAGGATCAATGAGGAAGATTGAAAAGAAAAAAAACATTTAAAAGATAAAATTAATGAATATTTTATAGATGAACTAAAGTAAGTAATCCATATGGAATAAATATTTCAAAACCTTGTCTCATTAGAAGATTTTTTGCAGTTATAAGATATCGGAGTCGATATAATAATTTTTTTTTTAAATGGAATATTTTTTGTAAAGTGTATGATAAAATATGTAAGCAACTGAACATACTAGGAATCGCTTAAATACCATATATGAAATTCTCTCTATATAAATTGCTTGTAAGGACAATCCAAATCAAAATACTGTCATTTGCAAACATGCGGTTGGTCTAGCAATATAATGGCTTTCATGTGAGGCAACTTAAATCTAATTCTCATAGAGATGAATCGAACATGGGCCTCTATTACCAGACAGTGTTCGATGTATAATTTGTGGTCCATCGAATTGTGGAAAAACAAAGTTGATGTTCAATCTAATTTACTATGGAGTTTGATTCGAAAATATTTATATTTTTAGTAAATCATTGAACTAAACAAAATACCATCAACTAATATCTATTATTAAAGATATAGAAGAAATAACATGCTTTACATGTAGCGTCAATGAAAAGGTGCCTCTTCCATCTGAAGCTAAAAACCATTCAATTTTTATTTTTGATGATGTCTCCTATGATAAGCAAAATGAAATTAGAGCATATTTTTGTATGGGTAAACACTATGAAATAGATAGCTTTTACCTTTGTAAAAATGACACTCGAGTTCCAAAACATCTAATACGCGACTATGCGAACTTTCTTATAATATTTAAGCAAGACAACCTTAATTTAAAAAGAGTTTATGAAGATCATGTAAGCACAGACATGGAATTCAAACAATTTAAAGAGTCGTGTTATATTTGCTGAAGAGACAAATATTATTTTCTTGTAATAGACAAAGATAGTGAAATCTTGAATGGACGTTACAGAAAAGGGTTTGATACCTATATAATACCGTGTGTGTTCTTGATTTCATTATTTATTTAGCCATGGGAGATGAAACATCTGATCTCCAATGTGAGATACTTGATACAAAAAATGCAATTAGGGAGAAATATAAAAATCTTAAACGAAAAAGACAAGAGGCTGAGGAATAGTATAAAGAAAAATTTAAACCGATTGTAAATTCTATAACAAGCATGCAACGTTTTGAAACCTTAGACAGAATTGATGATTAACAAATACCCAAAATTAAAAACGAAACTTCACAAAACCCAAATATTGAGTGCTCTACACCAAAATTCTCGCGTCGTTCATTGCTACCATTGCCTTTGTTTAGTATTAACAATCCTTCTTTTACCCCGAATATTAAATATTAAAAAGCTAAATGAAAAATCAGCAGAATTGAAAGCTGACGAATTCTTTGCATCTACCACTACTCCAATTAAGATATCTGTCAGGAGGCTTCAACCCCAGAAGGAAGTAGGACGGCTAATGAATTTCTCAATAAGATTGGAGAAATCTTTGCAAATTACGTAAAGAATTTCCTAGAAAACAAAACCAATATATTTGATGACATTTGTGGAATTAAATCAATGGCGAACACTTGGCGAAAATACAACATATAAAATTACACCTGGACTGGCAGAACTGTTGTTTAGGAAAAGTCCAGCTCGTAATCTGATAGAGAGAGATGATCTTATAAATTACAAGGAAATATTAGACGTATCGAATGCTCATAAAAAGAGATACTCTCAATCAGGACCTTTGAATGTTCAAATTACTAATCCTAAATATGTACAATATATATCAAAATTATTTTTGTCTAAAAAATCAAAAACGTCTGGACATGTTGATTATATAAATCCCAATGAGCTAGTTGATAAGCTCAGGTACATCTTGGAAAACTTTGATGTTAAAAAAGAAAATGATTTACAAAGCATAGAAGAAGAACTGCGAATGTGTGGAATTATTAAAAAGGTCAACTGTTAAGATGATATAGGGGGGAGGGGATTAACGTCATATGTCACGTGACCATCAGTATGTTCCTAGAAAATACGCCTAAAAATCTCTGGAGGGCACAACACATAATAATAGGGGGATTAGCTCTATAGGGGATTCAGATTAACTTAAATAAAATATTTTTATGGTCAAAGGTCCAACTGATAAGTCAGTGACAAAAAGGGGGGGGGATCAGCTCCCTGAAAGATAATATGGTAGGAAATTCGCCTGGGTTAGGTTATGTTATGGTTACAAGGAAATTAGACAGGGAAAGTTATGTTATAGTTATAAGGAAATTGGCTAAAATCTTTAGGGGCCCCCTGCGGGGTAGGACCTCCTATGACGTCATTGGGGAAGGAAATTCGCTAAGATCACTGGGACTCCCTGTGATGAGGTAGAGTTAAGACCCCAAGCGCTGATCCAAAGAGGTATGTATATTATATATATATATGGAGAGAAAATGAGGGTTCTTCATTACGGTCCGTCACTTGGCTTCTTTGTTCTTCGTGGACTTAGAGCCTACACCCAACGTTCAAGACGTCTATAGCTTGACCTCGCTCTCCCACTGTAAAATGAGAGTTGAGAAACCTCATCTTCGTAAAGATATAGTACAGTGCCACAAGTGTCAGGAGTATGGTCATACAAAAGCCTACTGTGAATACTCTCCACGGTGCGTCAAAAGTGGAGGCGCTCACATGAGTACGNTTTTTTTTCAAATTTTTATAATTCATTTTATTATAGTTATATTATTGATGAAAAAAAAAAACATTATTAGGACAAGAGCTCTTTTGAATTTTAATCTCTTTTAATTCCTGTCCAAGAGACGGCCAAAGCCCCACCCCCCGATCAACGCCCGGCAGCTCTCCGTGCTATGTTGTGCGTTGTAAATAGTTTCGTAGCTCTAGCCGTCAGAGGTTCATGGTAAGGATATCGAATATCGATTACTAAAAGACATCTATGAACAGAGAAAGGAACGGTCTGTTAAAAAACCTCGGTTTAAAGTAGGAGATAAAGTCCGCATTTCTAAATATAAAGGCGATTTTGCAAAAGGTCTTTTGACCTTGAAGGTAAACCTTCATGGTCTACAGAATTATTTACGATAATTGAAATAAAAATACCAAGCCTGTAACATATGTATTAAAGGATGATAATGGAGAAGAAATTGCAGGAGGGTTTTATGAACCAGAACTTCAACGAGTCAAACTTCCAGACATCTACTTAGTAGAAAAATTATTAAAAAAGAAAGGGGACAAGTTCTTAGTCAAATGGTTATGATTCAAAGCACAATTATTGGATAGACAAAAAATGTATAAATATCTAGGTTGGCCAAATTACTGTCATTACACATTATGACATCTACTAAGAAAGAGCTAAAAAAGAAGCGAATAATTCGCCCATCAATTAAAAAATCGGTGGTTCAGAATTGATGTCTTTAGTTAAATATTATCCCAATAGATGTCTCTCCGAAATAGACCTATTTTCATTTGCTAAAGAATTGAAAATTCCAAATTTCCGTGGTGTTTATATGCGGGATACTTTACATAAGAAACCACATCTTAGAGAATGTGCTATTATGAATTTAGATTCTTCAAATGGATCTGGGACTCACTGGGTTTGTTACATGAAAAAATGGACTATTGATAAAATACTTTGACAGTCTCGGTAATAGAGGACCCCCACCAGAACTAGTCACCTACTTGAAAGGGTGTAGAATTTCATTCATTCCTAAAAGATATCAGGACTCTTCTTCCTACATATGTGGTCAACTTTATCTACTTAATCTTATAAAAGACAAGTGATCCATTGTCCATCATCAGTTTCTATCTGGACATAGAAGTATGGGGTTGGTATTTAAAAAAGTATTTAAGAGGTGTATTTCTCCAAAAACCTTTATTTCCCACAAAAAGGTTAAAGGAGTAACACTTCTTTCACCGGAGAATATTCAATTTCTCAGATTGGCAGGATATTGAAAATGCATCTACAAAACGGACATTACCGAAGTAGATCATCAACCATTTTTCGATGATTCAATCGAAGGAGTTGAATATCATTCTAACCTCCCATATTCTACTACAAAATTATTGCCAGGAGATTAAATCAGAATTGCTGTTCAACATCAAGATAATTATACTCTTCCGAGTCAGAGTTATTTGTACCTCGAAGGTCGACTATTGAAAGAAGACGGGACTGCATCCCCTACAAATATTAAATTAATAAATAACGCTTTGTGTTTCTTATTCGATGAAATAAGATACGAGTTGTGTGGGGTTGAAGTAGATAGGGTTCGTAATCCCGGTGTTGCCACTACTATGAAGGGTTTAGTTTCGCTAAAATCTAAAAATCTTGAGTGGATGGGCTGGACCTGGGATGATCATTTAAATATAGTATCTCCTACAGGATTCTTCAGTTCTTGTATACCACTATCGCATCTCTTGGGGTTTGCAGAATAAAAAAAGTAT
>KZ807928.1:64174-82323 GCA_000696205.2 Oncopeltus fasciatus
TTTTTTTTAATTGAGATTTGGGTGATTTAATAACATGAGTTTTTATATCCAATGTGAAGGTTTAGGGTCATGGGAGTGGGTATCTACCCAAGTTCTCCATCTTATTTTAAACATCTATAGCTGTGCAATAAGTGTCATATGCCTATAAATGCTCAATGATAAATGCCTTTCCAGCATGGGATTTGAAGCCATATCACCAGCTAGTGTGATCAACACAAATTGTAGTTTATGCCAGTGCGGGAGAGTTTATTGGAGGTTTGTTAATCAATTTTATATTTCTTGCAATTTGAGATAATTTATACAGAAAATTCCTCCCTTGATATTAACAGATAAATTTATGATTCAAATGTACCAAATAATTCTGATTTTGATATTTTTTAATACCAGGTGTTTTCAAATCAAATATTTCACAAATAATGAAAATATTATTGCTAATTTTTAAATACACTAGAACAATCCTTTATACTTTTATTTATTTGATTTTTAATAGTTAAACTTATTATTTTATCAAAGCTTTGAAAAATATACTTACATGTAGCTGGATTTGGACAAGGAATCACTCCAATTTCTTCCATCTCGTTGCATGTCACTCGATGAACTGGCACCACATCTTCATCTTTACCTTCCTCATTCTTTGAGATAATTCCAAATTTGATGTCATGTCCATCTGAATAAAAACCCCATCTGAAAAAACCAATGCATATTCACAGCTACTCCATTTACTGCATACAATGCATACAACAATAAAATGAAATAGTTTTACCCATTACTCTATGAAATGAATCACTGACTAAATCTAAAAATTGGAATTATATAAAACTTAGCATTATTTAGTTAAATTTTATATTAAGACTTTTAATGTCTTGATTAAATGTACTATTCTGTTTCATGAACTCACAGTATATGAAACATACTCATAGTTTGTAAAATATTTTCTGATATTTCAAATATATTTTAAAATATTTGGAACTACTTCTATTGCTTCCCTTCTCTCTCTCTCACTCAATGAATGACAAAAATAATATAAATAAATGCCATAATAAAAAGAAAAGCCCTGATGAGCTTCTCATTCATGCAGATTCTTTTAGTCCTTACCTTATCAAGTAGTCCCATATTTATAACAAAATAACTTATTTTTTCATCTAATTCATTAAAGAAGCTCTCTTAGCTGTTAGAATAAGTTAAGAAAAAATATAAAATAAGCTAACAAAAAAGAAAAAAAAAAGACATATACAGCAATAATTAGTTACATTATCAATAAATACACTCATTACTACAGAATCAAGAAAAAATATATTTTATTTTGAACTATGGTTTCTAAACAAAAACATGATTTACTACTTAAAGGGGTAGCCTATTATTATTATTATTATTATATAAGTTGAAAATAAAAACTTACTTGAGAAAAGAACCACCTTCAGTTACATCGAAGTTTAGTTGAAGCTTGTCTCCTTTCTTTATTGTAACTGTGTTGTACTCCTCCCCTTTATCTTTATCATTTTGGTTTTTTATATAATATGATTTAGGAATTTTTCCTCCTTGGTTTATCTATAAATTGCATAAAGTTATAGTGGTTTCTTTACACAAAAGTATATTGCAGTGAGTTAAAAAAAAAAAAAAAAGTATTACATTAAGTTATATACATTTTTAGACAGTGTTATTTTTTAGTAAAAATTCTTTCATGACAGGTATAGAATGCCTGCTATGCTGAGTATTGCTAGATGGGTAACACGTTTTGAAATTTTCCACTACCTTGTTAGCAAAAATTACTTCTTTACATTTCAAATAAATTATATGGAATAAAATAGTGTGCTCATTTGTTTCTACTGTAGGAACTAAAGTTGATACATTTTTTTGCCTTCATGTTTATTACTTCAAAATTTACAGACATGATTTTTTTTTCTTTTATCAGCCCAAAAATAAATAGGAATTTAATCATTCTGTCTATTACTTGTCATTGTAATAAGTAATTGTTTGGTTTGTTTCATATCACTCAGTTTGAATTTTACACAAGTGATCAAATAGTCCAGATTGAATGACATGAAATCAATGACCATAAAATAAAGACAAAAGTACTAAAATTCTGTTTGAACAATTTAGAACTATATGAATAATAAAACCTTGTTCGTAAAATTTAAGCTGCCTCTCATCGAATAATCATCTAACAGCTAAACTCTTAGGTTTTATTGTATCCTCTGTGTTTTTGACCAGCCACTTTTTTTTTTCTTAATGAACCTTTCATATTGTGATAAGTAACTTTTAATAACATCTATTAGTACACATTTCACCACCTAGAGCTGCACTCACCTCATGCATTCAAACCAAATCAAATACTAACTTGTTACCAAGGATAGCTATTTCTTACTATGGTTTTTCCTCCTACCCAAGATTTCAATAGTATGCTGAATGCTATATCTACTGTTCAGGTTGAGGTTGGCTATGTAGGGCCTGTAAAACACCTAGGGGGGTGGGGACATAGAGTCCTAGGAAGCTAGGGCTCCCTTTGTTGTGCAAAAAATAGTACATTTCAGATACTTTTATGACTTTTACATCCTCAAAATTTCTTGTGATACTTCAGGCATACATAAAATAATCTGCAATGGCACTTCTTTTATATTTAGGAAATGTGTTCTTATGTAAAAGTTTATTTGGAAAAATTATAACTTGCAGATAAGATCATAATTAACAAAAGATTCTACTGTCCTCTGACCACTACTATTCCTGATATGCTTACCTCTATACTCACACACAACACTGTGTGCTCCAGCATGGTCTCTTCTATTCCTTGAATATAAGATACCAATTATAATAATGGCTCTGTTTATATTTTGCCCCCTTATGTATTTTCTCTCTAGTTTTGCTTAGATTATACTTTATCAAGAACAAGTAAGAGGATGTCTGACTCTTGCAGCTTACACTTGTATGACAGTAACTTTTCCTATGGATAATTCCATTTTCGCTAATATTATTCTTGAAGAGAGTGGCTACAAGTCTTCTACACAGGTAGAAAGCCCTTTTAAGTAATTAACATGCTAACCCATGATGTCCACCTCGTAGGCTTCCATCGTGTCCACTTTTTAACCTCTTTGATTGTTGAAGTCTTTGTATTATACATTTTAATTCCTCTTCAATCTTCATGAGCTTCGATTAAGAGTTGTTGAAGATTAAGGATGTAGTGAAACTCTTTCAATGGACCCAGCATACTAAAAGGACATTAATTGCTTTCAGTTTCTTAGAAACTTTTTAAGGTTCTTAATTAATTTATTTTCATATTTTTTTTAATGGAAAGTACTGAATAACTTATCTCAGTTTTTTCATTGACATCTATAATTGTGTCAATCTGCAGAGAGGTGTGTAATTAAAACTTATAAACTTTTGTTAATACAATATTTAGTATAATAGTATATTATAGCAGTATTGTATATACCTCTCATACTAATAACTTAGTAAAAAACTTAATATGTGATATAAAAGTGATAATCTGAAAAAATATTAAATTCACTGACAGTTGAAGAAATAGTCTCTAGCAGGAGCAGTGAAGTCGAACCAATCAGAATTACAAAATGAATTTGATTTTGTTATTTCTTTATAAAGTCATGGCACAAAATCTTGCTCTAAAATTTGAGTCATAATTTAATTGAATAAAAAAAAATTAATAGTATATTTTTCTATTTTACTCCATATTTACGATGGTTACACTATTAAAAAGACTGTTTTTCTTTGATGAATATTCCTATTTCTTATTTCAACTATCTGCATTGTAATGGATACTTATGATTAGAGGAAAAATACGATTAATATAAAACTTTTAGTACACTTCATAAAGTATACTAGAGCTTATCATTTTTATATCAACCACTTACCATTAAAAAGTATATTTTTAAAAATTAAATAAGAAAATTCTTACCAATGTTGCACAGTTAGGGTTCCCATCAGGGTCCTTCAGATTCCCCCCAAAAATTGCTGGCAGCTGGTCTGCATCTACTTGTTTTAGTAGAATTGGTTTCCATTTATTTGGGTCACTTTTGTAAATGTGGATTTTACTTATAGTGTAGTCATTTAGAAAATTTTTCACTACTGAAAATGCCAGGGCAAATACCTTCGGTACTGAAAAAAATAAGAACCAAATAAATTACTTAACTATAAAAATTACTGAAACAATATGCCAGTAATACAATTCAATTCTTTAAAAAAAATGTAAATAAAATTGCTTAATAAAATCATTTAAGGAAATAAAATGATCTTTCAAGACGAGAATTCAGACTTCGTTCAACTTAGAGTACCAAAAGCTCTTAAGTAACCATAGCAAGGGGTAATTAATTTTTTTTTTCTTTTTTACTCTTTCCTCTGACATTTCTTAACACCACAGTGAAAATTGAAAATGAAAAAATCCATCACAATAGAGCTGCACTAAGCTAAGCAAATCCGAAGCATTAATATTTCATGTATAAATTTTAATTTCAGATAAACCTTTATTGGTGTTTCGATTTTTTGAATAATTAGGAACATCATATTGATTTTAATAATATTACCTATTTTAATGTACTAATTTTTGATGATTGGCAAATAGTTGTGGCTCCTAAATTGTTTAAATGTTTTCAATTAAAATTCAAATTTCTAATAAGTCCTCTTATTGGAAATTAGAAATCTTAATGATAATCTGTCAATTATTTCTTGTACAGAGACAATATTTTAATGTACTTAAATAATCATTGTAATGGTAGGCAGAGTTTTTATAGCATTCAAACAAAAACTTTAAGAGATTCAATATTCAAAATTTTTCTTGAGAGGGTTCAGAATACCCTTAGTATCTTATATAAACAATTGAAACATTGAAATTTAGCTCAGTATTATAAAGTGTTAAGAGTAAACATTTTTAAAAATCAGCAGAAAAAACAGCTTTTATCAAAATAAACAACAGCTTGCTAATTGGAGATCATTTTGCAAATGTGCCAATTAGCCTAATATAATCAGTCATCTATTACTTTTTTTTTTTACATCCCAGGAATTCCTTTAAAGATTTTTCTAATGCTTTTAAACCTAATTTAACATAATTAACTAAAATATTAAATTAATAAACCTTTAACCTAGCTTTACATCACTGCTATTGAATATTTGTTTAAAATTTGAATTCCAGATAAATCCTACTACTAATATTTTAATTTTCTCATTTATTAAGAAAACAAATTTAATTGATGAACCACTAAGTTTTCTAAATCTTTTTTTAAGTTTAAAGTAATCCCCCAACCAAATCATCTTATTTTCCAAATTTATTGTTAATATGTTTGAAAAATTTTACACCAGGATAAACTGAGTTCAAATAAAAACTGAAGTTTAAAATAACAAATAAAATGAGTCTGGTTTCATTATTATACATTCTTAATTCTTGAATTTTTTGACTAAAAGAAATATTTTTTATGTCTATGTTAAGTACGTCAGAGCATTAAAATTTTCATGATCACATTTTTAATTACATAAAACCCCCGTCTTATCTAACTGTTTTTAAAAGTAATAAGGCAGTTTTTGAATAGTCACTTGAGGATTGCATGCCAACTCACTTGTCATTTAAAAGAGTATTACTCCTATGGTCATCGAAGTTGAAACAGGTTTTTTAATTAAGAGCCAAATTTTAAATCTGCTTAATTGCTCTTCTTCGTAAGGTCTCTTCTTGCAGCTATTTTGGTTATGCTTAATTTCTCCCAATACAAATATCAAACAGAAAATATACATATAAGCTACTTACCATTAATAATGTAGCAAGCTTTCAGTATTTCTGGATAGTTCGCTTCATACATTTGTATCATACTAATAACTGCTTCGGCAGCTGAAAAAAATGCATTATAGATCAATAGATTTTTTTTTGGGGGGGGGGGTTCGTTCATGAATATGTAATACATAACATCTGTTGGGCCTCAGTCATGAATATGGGTTCCTGGTGACATGACATCCCCTCTTGCCTTCATGATAGCCCTGAAGATGGCTTACAATGTAAGCCGAAATGTTGGCAGATAATTACAGAAACACATTTTTTAAATTGTATTTTTTGTATCTACCTTGTCCGAACCCCAACAAAAAAAAAACATCTACTAATAATCTCTACAGTGAAAAAACTCTCCATTTGTATTATATAGCATAATTGTTTACATACTATTATTGTAAGTAATAATCATTATGGAACCGAAAATTCAAGATTATTAGATGATTTTAGTTAGGTTTTAGTTTGGTCAAGGTATAAAAATCCAAATAATACAAATTTAAAAAAAAGGTATATTTTTTTAGAAGATTATCTGCCAACATTTCGGCTTACATTGTAAGCTATCTTCAGGGCTGTAGAAATACAATGTCATGAGAATACAATAATAATTGACAATATTATAATACAGAATTACCATAACGTAATGTGATATCAAAAGTCTGAATGTAGAAAGCTATGTAAGAAAATTTGAAAAACATGCAAACAAGAACTTGTTAAAAAATAATTGAATAACATTGAAACAGTAATTTACCACACCTGTCTATCATGAAGACGAGAGAGGACGTCCTGTCACTAAGTTCAAATTTCCATTACTAAGACGCAATATATTTTTTCAGGGAAACAAAGAGGGAGGCGGAAGGTACAAAGGGAAAGCGGCATGTTTGAAAAGGGGCATTAAAAAGGAAAGAGTATTATTGGGAATAAGTAACTTTGGAACTGGGAAAAATGTTTGACAGGTTTATTGAGACAGAGGGCTAATGGTTTTTAGAATGTTGAAAATGTTTGAATAAGTTGAAGAAATTTATTCTATGTCCGTTCTTTCTTTGTTTACAACACTATCTAGTTAACGACAACACTATCCAGTTAATGACGGAATGGACATAGAACAAATTTCTTCAATTAGCCTAACATATCCTTTTTATCCTAGCTTTCCCTTTGTACCTTCCACCTCTTACCTTCTTCCCACCCTTCCGCCTTCCACTTTGTTTCCCTGAAAAATTATATTCCATCTTAGTCATGGAAATGTAAATTTGGGGACAGGATGTCCTCTCTCGTCTTCATGATAGACAGCTGAGGTCAATTACTGTTTTAATGTTATTCTTAACAAGTTGTTGTTTGCATGTTTTTCAAATTCTCTTACATATATTTCTACATTCATACTTTTGATATCATATTACATTATGGTAATTCTGAAATATTATATTGTCAATTATTATTGTATTCTCATGACATTGTATTTCTACAGTCCTGAAGATGGCTTACAATGTAAGCCGAAACGTTGGCAGATAATCTTATAAAAAATACACCTTTTTTAATTTGTATTTTTTTGGATCTACCTTGACTGAACCCCAACTAAAAATCATCTAATAATATCTACGGTAAAAAAAAAAAAAAAAAACTCTCCTTTCAAAAATTCAAGATTTTTTTTTAAAAATTAATAAATGTTTATTTATTGCATTCTGTTATTAACATCTTGTAATTTGTTGACATAGAGAAATTACAATAGAAAAAAAATTAAAAATAACAATAAAATAAATAAGTGAACATCATTGTGTGTTTCATTATATATACATTTATATAACGCTAATGTGTATATGTACAGGTAGATTTTAACAAATTATATTTTTAGCTTCTAAGATGATTAGATTGGTATATATGCTATTCACAGATATATATTCTCACATGGGATCGATATCGTAAATGTTACATATGTGACGGCATTCTGCGCCTATATATTTGAAATAGCAGACTTCGTTCAACTTAGAGTACCAAAAGCTCTTAAGTAACCATAGCAAGGGGTAATTAATTTTTTTTTTCTTTTTTACTCTTTCCTCTGACATTTCTTAACACCACAGTGAAAATTGAAAATGAAAAAATCCATCACAATAGAGCTGCACTAAGCTAAGCAAATCCGAAGCATTAATATTTCATGTATAAATTTTAATTTCAGATAAACCTTTATTGGTGTTTCGATTTTTTGAATAATTAGGAACATCATATTGATTTTAATAATATTACCTATTTTAATGTACTAATNGGATTACAAATTCATAATCTTCATACGACAATAAAATCGGTTTGGTTGATATACAACTGCCCGTTTTTATAATATTACATTTCAAATTATTTCAGTATAATTTATTTTACACTTTCTTAACAATATAATTTGATAAACATACATACACATTTTATAAATATTATTTTTATAGTGGTATTTTATCCCACGTAAATTTTAAACAATTAAAAGCAAGGGAATAGAATAAAAAACCTAACTGTCTCAGCCAGGGCTCGAACCTGGATCTCCTGCTATCCGGGTAAGTGCGATAGTTGGCTAACCCGAATAGCAGGAGATCCAGGTGCGAGCCCTGGTTGAGACAGTTAGGTTTTTTATTATATTCCCTTGCATTTAATTGTTAGTAACATAATAATATTCTACCATGAATATTTTAGAACTTATATTCAACAATTTATGTTCTCGTAGGCTTCCACGGTTGTCAAATATATTTCCAGTTTCTTCTTCCGAGTTGGACCGTGTCAAGTTGTTGATAGTTGCCGAGCTTTCGCACATCCTGTGATGGCTTCTTCAGAGCTGATTGGAGAATGAGAGCTGTCTTCAAATCCAGGTGTACTTATACCCGGCGCGGTCCGGTTATTTCGATGGTTTCTCTGATGGTCCGTCGATAGTAGTTGCTTTCACGGGCCAGTACTGAAGCGTCTTCGAACTTGTTGTTGTGGCTGGTGTTGGCGAAGTGTTTTGCTAGAGCTGACCTGTCCGTGCGTCCGTGTTTGATGTCTGCGATGTGTTCTTTGAGGCGTGTGTCGATCGTCCTTCCAGTTTCGTCGATGTAAGAAGTTTCGTACGAGCAGAAGTTTCCTGGAGTCCGGAGTCCAAGCTTATCCTTAGGTTTCGGGAGGATGTCGGTTATTTTTTTGTCCTTGCTGAACGTTGTTCTTATCTGGTGATTCTTGATTATTCGGGCAATCTTCTCTGTTGTCCCCTTAACTTAGGGGATGGTCACTTGCCCTGAATAAGCCATCACAGGATGTGCGAAAGCTCGGCAACTATCGACAACTTGACACGGTCCAACCCGGAAAAGGAAACTGTATATTCTCTCTTTCTAAGGGTGTAGTCATTCGTAATGGCTTCATATTTTCCCTAATGTCTTTTTCTTCTTGTAAGATCAAATTAGTATTTTGCTTTAATTTATGCCTATCTTCAATAAACATTGGGAACTTAGCGCATTTTTCACTGCTCTTGTGTGTTGAATTGACACAACTCTATGTAAAAATGTAAAGAATATCAGATTAATGAGGGGATGAGTTTCTGGTGGATTGAGAATGTATTTTACCTAGGATTCAACTATTATTGCAATTGGCATATTTTGAATTGATAGTTTCATTTTGGCAGTCAAAATAATGGTGACTGCCACAACAGAATCTAGAATCGAGGATCTGATGAAAATAATTCTTCGTGCGCCTGATGAGTTGACCTTAACCAAATTGATAATGCAACGACTTATTTTTCTGAGCTCAACTTTATCAACCGGTCGGTAAAATGTGGTCATTCAGTTTCGTCATCATTAGTAAGCTGGACCATAACTAGAGGGATCGATAATCATTTATTATTTTGAACTCTTGCTATTTTCCTCTTTCAAAACAAGAAAACTCAGTTTATGCTCAACTTAAATTTCAACAATATTTTAAATCGTACTCGGTAATTATTAGAAGTGGTTATTGAGATTTTTATTTTTGGTAACGTTGTTTTATAACGTTGCTAGATTTTTCTTTTGCTTTAAATCATTGAAGCTATTTTTAAAGTATTCTGCTTCACGTAATACATTGGGGGAATATTTAGGCTTGGTTTACTTATGCAAGAAGTCTGATTGTCATAATACAATTAACCTCAATAGCATCACAAATTAATTGTAAATGAATATATTACTGTTAAGGTCCTCAGTGGAACTTTTGTTAATCGAATAATAGTTTGGATTTAAATTCTAAAAATTCTTTAGCATGAACCTTTTCATTAGCCTACAATCCATATCAATGTTTTGAATTAGACTATCGCTGTTTGGTTATCTTGTTTTTTATGACGTTAGACGTAGATTGTTAGTTCATGGTTATGGTATTTTTTTGATAAAGAAAATCAACGAAAGAGGAAGTTAGGCTGTTTGGCAGAGGCTACTCGGAAACTTTTTCTTTGAAGCAATGGTCCAGGTTATGGTTGTAACCTTCAAGTAGCAAGATGAGATTAATTTGATGAGGCAATTGAATTTTAGATACTTTAAAACTAAATGAGTCAGAAACAAAATACTTTTTGAGGAAAATTTACAAAAAAACAGAGCTAATAATTTGAGTCTACAGAAAATAAAGTAGTACTATTCTTTAAAATTTGTTAGAACACACCAGTAAGTTATAAAACATAACCTTTGCATTAGAAAGAACCTTACACATTATACCAATAGCATATAAACTTTACATATTCTACCAATAAAATATAATTCTTACGTATTCTACCAATAGAATGCAGACCAAAGAATGCTTCATGTTCTTACAGATTCTGCTAGTAGAAATGCTAATGATAACCTTCAGTTTAAAGCAATAACTTTCACCAACTGTGTAAGTACACTAACGCTGAACTTGCTACGTTAAACTGCACTAGATCTAATCTTCGCTAATCTTCTCAGGAAGAATTAACAACTTTACTCTTGCTTTTTAACATCTAAAACTAAATTGTTTTTAAATTATTCTCAAAATTTCACACTTCTTAATAATACTTATACAACTAAAATATAAATGGACAGTTTATAAATCTAAGGAAATAAATCAAGACATTATTTATTGTCGATTAATGCAATCACCTGCAGTGCTTGCGATTTGATTAGGAAAATCAGGAGAGCTGTCTATTGTTTTCGATTCAGTTCCAGTATGGAGAATTCGATTTGGAGAATATTTTGATGTCTTTTCCATGTAAATGTAACGCAGTAACGCTAACTCTAACGTACTTTCAGCGAATTACATTACTAAATCTTTCTTTGCTATTTTGGAATTTGTATTACTGTACCCCTTTTACTTGAACCTGTTGAGGATTTGTTATTTCATTACTTATTCTAGCTTATTATAATAAGGGCAGTTGATTGAAAAAAAATTGAAAAAAGTTTGTTGTACTATGAAACCTCTTGAAGTTGCGAAGACTTAGGTTGTCGGGGTAATTTGGTTTTCAAGTGGTTTGCATTTATTCTATATCCTTAGACTATATATATAATGTCCTTAGGCCAAAAATTCCCAACCTGCGGGTCTCAAACACTTAATTAGCACTTAATATTAATTTTATTGTACTAGGAAATAAATCTGTAGATCCTCGAACAACATACCAGGTCTCCAAGCGAATTGCTTCAGGTTAAATCCTGTCATGTCCAATATACCTACCAACTTAGTGGCTTCAACTCCGTATGTCTCAGCTTGCTTTCTTGCTAACTCGAGGGTTGCTTCCAGAGTCCTAGAGTGGGAAACACCATATCAATGATACATATATGTTAAAATTAAAATTACATTACAAAACGAAGTACAATAAAAGATGTGATATAATAAGTTTATAAAGGTGAAATTGTGACGGAGATGATGAAATTTTACAACCTGTGTAATTTAGGATATATTTCTGGGAGATTAATTAAAAATATAATAAATGAAAATAATGTATCAATTAATTTTATTAATAACTGTTAGCCTCCCTATCAACCACTTCGGGTCATCTACATCCATAGCTCAGAAAAAGTTTTTATTTATCGATAAAAGCTTTCCCAAGCCGAGATTTGAACCCATAGCGCCGGGTAGTGTGACCCAAAAAGTACCATGAGCTACCTAGGCGCCCTTATAATTAATTCAAAGGGTGCATAGAATATAAATTTTACATATTTTTAAATTATATTTGTAATCGTATATCTAGCAATAAAGATAAAATAAAATTTTTCATTTTGGTTTAGTTATAAATCCACCCTAGCACTCAACCATATTTAACCATAAATAAAATCGTCCAACAATATGCGGAAAAAGCTAAAATACCAAATCTGGTTTCTTTTTTCCATTGTGCACGCTAGAGCACGAACGAACAAATATTTATTGATAAGAATGGTCATATAGGTGAAGGGTACTAGAACAAATATATGCGACTCTTCGAGTTATTGAGCACTCCTGGCTACTAGACGTATATACACACACACACAAGATGCCAGATCACTTCATCATATATGAAGTATATTTACGTAAAATAAATTTCTTAAGGGAAATACCTTATTCTATTTATCTAACAATAATCAAGGAACACAATAAGTAGATGTTTTATTTTACATTATATATATTTTAGACATCATAAAACAAACATTTTCCAATGGGTATTAACACCATTACGATCTATTCGGACGTACTTTAGACGGAAGTCATATTGATCATTAGACAATATGGCGCTTGCAAATTTTTTTTTTCTTATTATTTTAAAAATTTTAGTCACTGTCAAGTTAGGTGTCTAGTAAGAGAGAAAATATGGAAACAAATAACAAAAGAAAATTTCATGAAAAAACGTGTAATTGATTATTTCTATCAGAAATTAATAAAAGATGACAATTAAAAGGAAAAATATATTTAAATTAAATTAATTTAAAACTAACGAAGTAGATAGGTTCCTTGCAGAGGTTTCAAGCAGGTAACTCATATATAATGAACTTGTCGGAACTCAATCACGTCAGTGAGGAAATTTCATATTTAAGTAACAATGTGAAGAATAATGAAGTAATGAGCCCTACCTACTTCCACAAAATATCTCAGATGATTCTTTTCTACGTTTTAGCGGTTTGTTTTTATGTAGCACATGGCATGCCACACTGAGAAAACACAAACGTATACATTATTAGGCGGATAGAGAGATTAAGGCATTTTAATTCATCAAGGATCAAATTACTTGTATTTGTTATTAGTTTTGTTTGTTGATGGCCTTCTGCCTTCATGACACCAATGTCAGTCAATCGCAGAAAGTCAGAAATCACTGACTTGGAGGCTAATTGATCAATTTTCCTTTATTTAGCTGTCACAGAGAATGCTGAAACCCTTTACTAGTTCTCCATTGAGGAAACCTAGAAGGTGTTATTCTTATTATTCCTAATAAATGAATATAATTTGAATAAATATTATTAACAGAATTAATTTAAACAGTCTTGTACTATGTGACCAAAACCAACCAAATTATATTTAAATTAGACTTTATTAGGATAGCTTCACTGAGTAAATACCATCTGATGGCGCATTTAAAAAAAAAAAAGAAAAGAAAACACCAACATTAATAATTTGTTTATGAAAGAAAGCGATCATATATTTATTTCAAGGACAGCTGAGTGTAAGCAATAAATAAGCAGCCAAATTAAGTCGTACAAAAATTAAAAGAAATTTAGTACCCGGAGATTTCACTTCTGAGCTAGAAATACCACAAAAAACTCGCGCACGATCGAACTAAAGCCCACGCATTGGGATTTAATTATTTACTTTTTGCGTGGAAAAGTTATTTACATTATCGCTGAGAGCTTATGTGATAACATAAAACTGTCAAGCTAAGTATATACACCAGCTTACATACAAGAGGGACAGTGGATAAGTGTAAATGACCGGTTTGTTCTCAAACACTAGATAAGAGCCATGATTATAAAATGCTCTCGGGGGCTGAATTTGTACCACCAGGGGGAGGGAAAAGTGGGGAAATCACTAAATTTCTTATGAAAGTTACACATCTACTTACTTTTATAATGATTCTACATTCTTGTATTATGAAATAAACTGGGGGACAAAAAAACCCTGGAATTTTACCTGAAAAATGCATATAAACATTTTTATAACAGGTCAAAGGTCACAATTTGCTCACCTTTATTTATTGTGATATATTCTGTTTGTTGTATACCAAGAATAAAGGGTAAAAAACACAACATGAGTGGGTAAAAAAATCTTTATTGAAAAAGAAAAGAAAAATGGTCACTTTTAGAAAAAAATAAACACACTCTAAACGAAAAATAACACTCTATTATTAAGAAATGTGAGTCATTAGTACCGAGTGTTGCCTCCCCTTGCTTGAATAACATCCCGGGTTCTTCTAGGCATACTGCGAATCAGGTTGGCTACACGATTTTGAGGTATCTGATCCCATTCACGTACCAGAGCCGTCCTTAGCTCTTGGAGGTCACTTGTTGGGTTCTGTTGTCGCCGAATGGACGTTCCAAGCTGGTCCCAAAGGTGTTCGATAGGGTTGAGGTCGGGGCTGCGAGCTGGCCACTCCAAAGTGCGGACGCCTACCTCATACAGGTAGTCCCTTACAACGTGTGCGACGTGTGGCCGTGCATTATCATGCATAAAAAGGAAATTGGGTCCGATAAACGTGGCAAACGGTACCACATATTCCTCCAGAATGTCAGTCACATACGTATGTGCATTAAGCGTTGGCCTTCGGAACACAGAGAGGTCTGTCTTAGCCTCTAAACAAATTCCACCCCAAACCATCACCGAGCCCCCTCCAAACTGCACTCTTCCCCTAATGTTGCACTGTGCATATCGCTCGCCTAATCTTCTCCACACTCGAACTCGGCCATCTGCACCGTACAGGTTAAACCTGGACTCGTCAGAAAAGAGAACAGAGGCCCAATCATCTTCTGTCCAGGCGGAATGTTCTCGACAAAAGTCGACAAAGGCGAGCTGTTCGGTGCGCTGCGGTGAGCAGAGGGCCGGATGCGGGGACTCTGGAGTGGATATCGAGCTCTGCAAGCCTCCTCCTTACTGTTCGCACGCTTACATTTGATTGAAAGCGATTTCTGAGGGCCTGGAGAGCAATGAAGCGATCATCAGCTGGGAGTGTCGCTCTTGGACGGCCTGATCCCGGCCTCCTGGCATAGCTACCAGTTTCGCGAAACCTCTGAACTGCCCGGCAACTGTTGTTTCAGGCAGTCCATGAACTCTGGCCGCGTATCGTTGGCTTCGGCCGTCTTCGATCAACGCCATAATTCGCGCAACAACCTCTGTCGTCAAAACCATTTTTAATGTTTTAAAATTATGAATTTTCTCTTTAAGAAAGAAAGGAAAGAAGAAACGCCAATCAATGTGTTTCAGGAGACAAACTGAATTCAAAATTATGAATTTTTCCTTTAAGAAAGAAAGGAGAGATAAAGTCCATCTTTCAGTTTATATCATTAATCCTAGAGAGGATTAAGACATTTGTTGTCAAAACATAAGGAATCGTACTCCCATTTGATCTGTCGTGCCAGTTATTACACCGCACACAAAAATAATTATTTAATCTGCATTTTTCAGGTAAAATTCCAGGTGCGCCGGTTTTTTTGTCCCCCAGTGTAGTTTCAATTTTAAGTAATGTATTTTTATTTATTATCTTCTGTAATATGTATTTTTCATAAAAATTTACAGAAATAGTACAGAAATATTAAAATTTTACGTTTATATATTGCTAGAAATTTTCGTAAAACGAAAACATTTAAATTAAAAATTTAGGTCAAAACCTACCTCGTTTCTTTTATTTAATTTCAGAGAAAAATGTAATTTCTTTCAACCCCTAGGGCTGTTTATTTATTGCGGCCCGCTTCCTTCAACTGTCTTAGCGAGTAAACTACTGTTTTTTTCTTCTTTAATATGGAAAACTACAAAACTAAGTAAATAACCTAAAATAACTTGGAGAATTAGTCATAGCTCTAATGATCAATGGTCGAGAATCTCTTGGATGGCAGTTAATTTATTCATTATATTTTTCTTTCCAGAACTTTAATTTTTTTCCAAACCATACCGATAGTTCAGCGGAACTCTAATAGTTTACGAACATGGCTATTGACTGCTAAATACAATATTTCATACATAGCTGTTCAGAAATACAACTGAAAAGTGAGGTTTTAAGCTTCGAGTTTATAGATTACTCAACCGACTCAAGACTGGATGTTAGCAATTACAGACGGGTTGGGAAGCTATCTCAATGTCAGTTGTCGAAGGTGAACCGCCTCGATACGCTTTCGTGGTATAAGTTTTCCTCTTCTTGATTATATTTAATGTCAATGGAGAACCTAGACGAGCTCGACTCGAGGGTTCTAGTGGGCGAGCACTAGCTTTATCTCATACATTGCTAGAGGATAGAAGAGCCCAGAATGGCGGTACTGTGAAAAGACTAATATCTGAGGAGAGGATCATATGTGCCCTTAATCACTCACACACTTCTGCGCTGGCCGCGGTACCTATTCCTCTATACATTGCTAGAGAATAGAAAAGCCCAGGATGGCGGTACTGTGGAAGGGCTAATACTCGAGGAGAGGATCATATGTGCCCTTAATCACCTACAAACTTCTGCGCTGGCCGCGGTACCTTTTCCTCTATATATTGCTAGAGGATACAAGAGCCCAGGATGGTGGTACTGTGGAAGAGCTAATACTTGAGGAGAAGATCGTATGTGCCCTAAATCACCAACACACTTCTGCGCTGGCCGCGGTACCTATTCCTCTATACATTGCTAGAGAATAGAAAAGCCCAGGATGGCGGTACTGTGGAAGGGCTAATACTTGAGGAGAGGATCATATGTGCCCTTAATCACCCACACACTTCTGCGCTGGCCGCTGTACCTTTTCCTCTATACATTGCTAGAGGATAGAAGAGCCCAAGATTGCGGTACTGTGAAAGGACTAATACTTGAGGAGAGGATCATATGTGCCCTTAATCACCCACACACTTCTGCGCTGGCCGCTGTACCTTTTCCTCTATACATTGCTAGAGGATAGAAGAGCCCAAGATTGCGGTACTGTGAAAGGACTAATACTTGAGGAGAGGATCATATGTGCCCTTAATCACCCACACACTTCTGCGCTGGCCGCGGTACCTATTCCTCTATACATTGCTAGAGGATAGAAGAGCCCAAGATTGCGGTACTGTGAAAGGACTAATACTTGAGGAGAGGATCATATGTGCCCTTAATCACCCACACACTTCTGCGCTGGCCGCGGTACCTTTTCCTCTATACATTGCTAGAGGATAGAAGAGCCCAAGATTGCGGTACTGTGAAAGGACTAATACTTGAGGAGAGGATCATATGTGCCCTTAATCACCCACACACTTCTGCGCTGGCCGCGGTACCTATTCCTCTATACATTGCTAGAGGATAGAAGAGCCCAGGATGGTGGTATTGTGAAAGGGCTAATACTTGAGGAGAGGATCACATATACAAATAGATATATTTAGAATACGATGAAGTACTCTTTTTTGAAGTTTATATTGCATATTATATTCGTCGATGCTTACAGCTTCTAAAATTGCTCTTTCAAGAAGCATGGGAAAGCCCCCTCTGGTTTTGTATCAGGGTATCGGTACGACTCAGACGTGAGACCATTAAAAAGTGTAAACCAAGTATTGCTAATCTGATGACTGACAAGAAAGCTAAAGCTCAATCTTGACGGACAATGGTGAAAAGGGAGTCTCTAAAATAACCTCCTCTACTCCTGTCAGTGAAATCACTGCTACCCTTTCTCATCTCATGGGGAACTTCCAATGACCTACCAGAGCTTTTCAGAACAGTCATACCTTCCATTGTCCGTCTTCATTGGTTTCTGCAAACTATCGATTGGCGAGCGCTTTCGGACAGTGTCCATCTTCTGGCCGAATTTTTAGAACAGTTCCTCAGGCAAGGATGAATCGTTTACTTGTATTAGAAGATATTTTATTTAATTGAGTTATAATCTGCCCTTCGCAGAGGGGAACTTGGGAAACCACTCGAGGAACATCTAAGGGTCACTTTACCGAACGCCGAGCTTACTGACAAACTTGCCATGTCATTACAATTTTCACTCTTTACTACACATACCTGCTTGTTTGAAATGATCGGTCCATACGAATGGCAGAGTTCCAGTAATTATCGTCCAAGCTGCACTTCTAAAGTTAATTACAACCACGGACCGTTCTTTAATAGAAAATAGTATAAGCAGTTTTTTTAAGGATAAGAGTGGGTTACTCTTACTATCAATCTTACTTTTTGAAGAACTCTTATCAATGTTTACCGTGATAGTGTGGTTTATACTGACCGCTCTCAAATAATATTTCAGCAAAGTGTGGCATTTTTCATGAAGAAAGAAAATTTACAAATATATATATATAGTACCACCAG